>CM044357.1:5664564-5746739 GCA_024294585.1 Vipera latastei
AACTCCCAGAATTCCTGAGCCAGCTGAGTTGAAGTCCACAAGTCATAAAAGAACCAAGGTTCCCCACCCATGAACTAACTCAACCAATCCACTTATATGGCCGCCCACACCTAGTGATACCTCAGAATTCCAGGTTTAGGTTGCAAGGATCCAGACAGTCGCCCGATGACAGCCAAGAGAGATGAAAAAGTCTACTTTGGCTGCCATCTTGTAAGTCTCTGCATTTCTGCAGATCTGCTAGGGCAGGGATGGCGAACCTTTTAGAGACCGAGTGCCCAAACTGCAACCCAAAACCCACTTACGTACAGTCAGGTGCCAGGTGGGCGTGGCCCCATTGGGTGGGCGTGGCTGCGGTGGTAACAGCAAACTGGGTGGGACTAAAAAGTTCAATCAATCAATTCCAACTTTGCGAGATCTTTTTTTTCCTCCACGAGAAGTTGAAATTGATTGATTGATTGAACCTTTTTTTTTTGTACACGGCGGCGGAGGCCTAAAGCGAAGAGGTTTTATAAAACCCAGCTGAAGGCCTAGGACTGGGGCGATGGTGTGTGTGCCCACAGAGAGGACTCTGTGTGCCACCTGTGGCACCTGTGCCATAGGTTCGCCACCACGGTGCTAGGGGCTCCATGGATCTGCTGGAAGTCTCCAGAGAGAAACCCAACCAGGTTCAACCAGACAAGTGGGTTGTGTTAATCCTCCCACAGGGGACCCATTGTAACCCAACGTTTTCCTTTGGTTTGTTCCTCTACAACAGCTGCTAGGAATCTTAATTAAGCTGTAAAAAGGACAGGAACACACTAAGTGTTCCCACCGCCGTTAGGCTAGAAGAGAAGTGCTTAAAATTGTTCTGCCTCGGCCATTTTTCTATAGGCACTAAGCGTATATTCTTGCAGCTGCACCCCACGTCTCTTTCGCTATCGGGAGTTCTTTTGTAAAATAAGATTCCCAGAGATGTTTCACAAGGACCCATTGTAGGACTCAAGGGTGGGATTAACAGAGAGGCCATGAAGTGCAAGTCTGAAGGGTCAGCCTTGAGACGAAGGCAAATCAGCTTAGATAGGGTCACTTTGAAGCACACCAAAAGGAGTGTCTGAGTTAGCAACCAGACATGGGAGTTACTAAGTGAAAACAACACTCTACCCCTCCTTTTAGTTGCATTTGACTTGATTGGCCATTGTTTTCATTTCAAATACATATTCAGGAATGAAAATAGGAAGGAAGGAAGGAAGGAAGGAAGGAAGGAAGGAAGGAAGGAAGGAAGGAAGGAGGAAGGAAGTGATAGGATGGAAGAGGGAGGGAGGGAAGGAAGAATAATATAAATTACATATTCAGCAATGAAGTTTGGAAGGAAGGAAGGAAGGAAGGAAGGAAGGAAGGAAGGAAGGAAGGAAGGAAGGAAGGAAGGAAAAAATAAATCACATATTCAGTAATGAAATCTGGAAGGAAGGGATAAAGGAAGGAATGGGAGAGAAGGGAAAAGGAGGAAGGAAGGATTGAAGGAAGGAAGTGATAGGAAGGAAGGAGAGAGGGAGGGAAGGAGGAAACAAGAAAGAATAACATAAATTACATATTCAGCAATGAGGTTTGAAAGGAAGGAAGGAAGGGGAAAGGGAGGAAGGAAGAATAAAATAAATCACATATTCAGTAATGAAATCTGGAAGGAAGGAAGGAAGGAAGGAAGGAAGGAAGGAAGGAAGGAAGGAAGGAAGGAAGGAAAAAGGAGGAAGGAAGAATAAATAAATTACATATTCAGTAATGAAATTTGGAAGGAAGGAAGGAGTTTTGCCCCATTTTATGACCTTTCTTGCCACAGTTGTTAAGTGAATCACTGCAGTTGTTAAATTAGCAACACGGTTGTTAAGTGAATCTGGCTTCTCCATTGATTTTGCTTGTCAGAAGGTCGCAAAAGGGGATCACATAACTATAGGACACTGCAATTGTCATAAATATGAACCAGTTGCCAAGTGTCTGAATTTTGATCACATGACCACAGGGATGCTGCAATGGTTATTTGTGTGAAAAATGGTCGTAAGTCCGTTTTTTCACTCCTGTTGTAACTTTGGTCACTAAATGAATTAAGTTGAGGACTACTTGTAAATACAGTGTGTGTGTGTGTGTGTGCGTATGTAGTGAATACAGCGAAGGAATAGGTAGAACATGGGAGGTTATGACCCATCTCCTGATTTCTGACCGTTCTTGGGATTATTCCATTTGATGACTTAAAGAAGTGGTAAATAACTTGAAACTGGAGGTCTCTCCCCCATCCCCTTTTTTAAAAAAGTAACAAGTTCCAACAAAGCAAGAATTAAAATGACAAGAGTGAAGATCCCACTCTGAACTTGTTTAAAAGAAACATTTAAAACCTGGCCATTTCCCTGGACAAGAATGTGTGATCAGCTTCTGGACTTAAGAGATTGGCTCCCCCTCCCCACCAGCCCAGATGGCTCTTTCCTCCAAAAAAATAAAAATAAAATAAATTGTTTTAATGCTGTACTTTTCTTACAGCTGCAGTGGAGTTTGTCGGTCTTATAAATTCAATCCATTAATAAAACAGGATAGTAGAGTAGAAATATAGGTCACTGTGCAATGAACAAGGACATAGATTTAATTTCGCAGCTACTAAGATTGTTGGACGAGTAGGTACAAAAACAGCCAGGGAAGTGATCAAAGTAAACAGGCCCCTGGTCAGTCAACAGGAGGGTTTTAGCAGCACAAGTGTTAATGATAACCAACAACTTATAGCAAGCCATCAACACTCCAATCAACAACTAAAAACCCAAACACAACCAAGCACCATATAAATACCACACACAAAAGAACCCAAAGCACATATTCCGGGAAAGAGAGGTTCCCTGAGGATGGGTCCAAAAGTTCGAAAGATTAAATCTTTGGTCCTGGCGATCCTGCCGCCTTTCTCTCATTTTAAAAAAATTGGGTGAGTTAAAAGCAAAGATGGCATTATAGCTAGATTAAAAACAAATCCTAATCAAAAGAAAAGTGATTAAAAATAACAGCGTGTCGATCTACAATTTATTTTGTGCGATGCCATCTGATTCTGGAGGCGCTCCAGGGATGCAGAACTGGGCTCAAAATATCGACGCAGATCACACAGGGTCTAAATTAAAAAAGAAGTGGTATTTCCTTCAATTTGGTAGGTTTTTTTCCCCTGAGATATTAATAGTATGTTTCTCCCAAGCTAAATGAACTGAGTTATTTCAGAAAGCGAATATTGTTTAGAGAATTTAACCTCATGGATCCGGAAACATCAAGTGCCTTAATTTAACCTGTCAGCATGAAACATATTTTGCTAACTCGACCCAATTAAACTCGATTAAAATTAGCAGTGTAAAATCAGGGCTGAAATATAAACTGGCAAGAGAGGAATAATACACAGTGAAACTTGGATTTAACCACAATTTAACAGACTTGTAGTGGGGCGGTTGCCCGATGGAAATTAGGAAGAACAGAAGAACAGAATTGAAAGGGACCCTGAACAAGATTCAGAGGAAGCATTTTGGACTTCATACAAACATTATGGTCTTAATAACAAAGCTGGAAGGGACCTTGGAGGTCTTCTAGTCCAACCCACTGCTCAAGTGGGAGACTCTATACCATTTCAGACAAATGGCTGTCCAGTTAAAAACCCTCCAGTGATGGAGCACCCACAACTTCTGGAGGCAATATGGTAATGGGGGTCTGATAAATTAATTTAATCATTGGTAACTTGGCAAGCTGTGAGTTTGCTTTTGTTCTTGAAAATGTGACATCACCAGGTCAGAGTACACGTAAGTCCTTGACTTACGACCACTGTTGGACCAGAATTTCTACTGCTAAGCTTAACTGAGTTACACCTGATTGTTATGATCTTCGTTGCCACGATTGTTAAGCTAATCACTGCAGCTTTCAATTGAATCATTCCGTCAATAAACAAATCTGATTTCCCCCATTAACTTTGCTTGTCGGAAGCTGGTTGGGAAGGTTAGAAATGACGACCACGTGACCCCGGGACACTGCAACCGTCATAAGTACATGTCAGTTGCCAAGCGTCTGAGTTTTGATCACGTGACCATGAAGAAGCTGCAACAGTCGTGTGAAAAAGGGTCATAAGTTGCTTTTTCAGTTCCACTTTTTGTTGAAGTTGTGTCGGTGCCAACGGCATTGAAGCCTACAGGCAGTCCTCAACTTGCGACCACAATCGAGCCCGAAATTGCTGTTGCTAAGTGAGACATTTGTTAAGTGAGTGTTTTTGCCCCATTTTACGACCTTCCTTGCCACAGCTGTTAAGTGAATCGCTGCGGTTGTTAAATGAGTAACACGGTTGTTAAATAAATCTGACTTCCCCATTGGGTTTGCTTGTCGGAAGGTTGTAAAAGGAGATCACACGATCCAGGGACACAGCAAAGGTCATAAATATGAACCATCCGAATTTTGATCACGTGACCACCGGGGGATGGTAGAGGACGTAAGTAACGGTCCTAAGTCACATTTTTCAGCACCGTTGTAACTTTGAACGGTCACTGAATGAAAGAGATTGTCCATTTTTACATATATTTTTTTTGAGTTCTAGGTCAGAGGTCCCCAACCTTTTGGGCACCAGGGATCAGTTCCGTGGAGAGAGGTTTTTCCGTGGACTGGGGGGTGCGTGCGTGGTTTTGTGTGCTGCCTGCATCCCACGGATGGAGCTTTGCTTGTTTGTGCAGACCAGTTGCTGGCATGCCGTGGCCCAGTACTGGTCCACGGCCCGGCGGTTGGGGACCCCTGTTTTAGGTTATTGCTCTTTGAGTCTGGTCATTTGAAAATACCAAATTCTTTTGTTTGCTATTGAAATTTTATTGTGACAGTTGAGTACTAGATGAGAATGAATTGCTTTGTAATACTCTTGGATTTAAAACGAGCCACAGGTTTTTTGCATTGATGACCCTACTGGGGGGGGGGAAGATAATCTAATGTTATTCTCTTGTTCTACGACTTTTAATTCCATGAAAAATATTTTGACAGTGTTTTCTAGTTGTGTTTTGGATAGTGATGATAAAGCATAATTCAAGTACCAGATTCCATATTTGGGGTTGCATCAGTGAGATGGCTATTGTTTCTTGCTGTTGCATCACCGTCTCTGGTTTCGCTGTATTTACATTGGAAAAATGTCTACACAAGTTCAGGCACGGTTACACAACCATCACCACCACACCGGTGGCCCAAGAAATGGTGAAAAACACGGACCCAGAAATCTCCATTTTATTCAGCAAAGGAGAATTGTGGCGGAAAGGAATTGCTTTGGCTGGGTTTTTTTTTTTCATTTTAAGATAATGCAATTTTTATCTGCGGCTTGACAAGATGTAGAAAATAATTACCAATGAAAAGGTTATTCATAATTTTTAAATGAGTTAATTAGTAAGCCCAGCCAGAGCCGCTCATTACATCAATAAATAATTGATTATACTTAAAAATTACACACAGTTTTTCATTAAATCTAATTAACTATCTGCATTTTTCTCCCTACCTGCTGATTAGAACAGTTAGCCTGATAGCGAGTCTCCTCATTAAATATGTTTATGTTGAGCGGAAACAATTAATTTTGATTTTAACTAATTCTTGGAGAAATTTGTAATTATGATTCATGATTGTCGCCCAGAAAAAAAACGGGATCCTGCAATTGCATTTGTTTTCACTTTTGCTTACCGAGGTCTGATGCAAGATGAAAGATATCACCAAACTGTTAAATATATTTGAGTTTAGGGTCCATTTTAATTAATGGAGGAGCCAATTTATTCTGCTTCCTTTCCTTAAAAGTTCTGTATTTTGATTCGTTCTATATGGGTAGTCCTCAACATAGGACAGTAACGGAGCTTATTCATTGCGGTCATATATTGTGACAGTTTGTAAATCAACTGACACACAGTCAACCCATGTTTATGACCTTTTTTGTAGCGGTCGTTAAACGAACCCATTGTTTGTTAGGCTGCAGCTTTGACGAAAACAGGAAGTAACTTGTGGTTTTCGGCAAAAACTGTCATCAAACATGGTCACATGATGGTTGGGCACAGGAAATGCCAATTAATGCATTTAATGTGATGCCAAATGTCTAAAATGGGGTCGTATCATTGTGGCAGAAAGACTGTGAAAACTTCGGAACCAGGTCATAAATACTTCCAGAGAGGTCTGTCAAAACTTTGAACGGTTGCTAAGCAACCGGTCATAAGTCAAGGACTACACTGCCTGTAACTAGTTCAATAGGTAAAGACGCAAAAAAATAGCATGCAGAGATTTGGATGGTTCAGGTAGTCCTCAACTTACATCAGTTCATTTAGTGACCATTCAGAGTTACAACGGCACCAAAAACAAATGACTTACATCTATTTCCCACATTTACGACCATTGTAGTCATGTGATCCACATTCGTATGCTTAGCAATGGGCTCATATTTACGACGGCTGCAGTGTCCCTGGGGTCACGTGACCCCCATTTGCAACAAGCAGAGTCAACGGGGAAGACAGACTTGTGTAACGTCTGACCAAGTTAGCAAGTGAAGTGATTTGCTTAACAACTGTGGCAAGAAAGATCATAAAATGGGGGCAAAGCTGACTTAACACAAATGTCTCGCTTAGCAACTTAGGTTTTGGGCTCAATTACGGTTGTAGGTCAAGGACTAACCTGCGCAAGAAAGCAGCGAGCTAAACTGAGGTCAACACGAACCAAAATGAGGGTCTTGGGCAGGGGTCTTCAAACTTGGCCCTTTTATGACTTGTGGACTTCAACTCCCAGAATCCTGAGCCAGCATGGGGGAACTACGGCCCCCTTCCTGACTTGCGGACTTCAACTCCCAGAATTCCTGAGCCAGCATATGGGAACTATGGCCCCTTCATGACTCGAGGACTTCAACTCCCAGAATTCCTCAGCCAGCGTGCCTGGCTGAGGAATTCTGGGAGTTGAAGTCCACAAGTCATAAGAGGGCTAAGTTTGAAGACCCCTGGTCTTGGGACATCACAACGCCAGCGTTGGTGTTTTATACGCACTTTACAATGTCCCACACAAAGACTGAAGGAGCGGAGTTTGCCTTGTGATATTGTGACACAGCTTGCATCACCTGTCCTATGAATGCCCATGGGAGTGGAGGTTTGTGAGGCGATAATGACCCCAATCCCACTTTTTGGTCCTAAATTTTGGACCAAGAGTAAGCCGGGGTCACCCTCGTGCGGAGACATGTTCGCGAAGAATGATCCATCTTGATCATCACATATGTCACATGATGTCATCACGTGTTCTCTTTTTTTTTTTGCAGCAGTCATTGTTTTTCCCCCCTCATCGTCAACCCTTAAAACTTCTACTAAGCCTCTTTTTTCATGTTTCCCATTAAACATATCTCCACATGCTTCTGTGGTACAGGTAGTCCTCGACTTACGACCCCAAACTGAGCCCAGCATTTCCGTTGCTAAGTGAGGCGGTGGTTAAGTGAGTCTTGCCCCATTGGACGACCTTTCTTGCCACCGTTGTTAAGCGGATCACCGGGGTGGTGAATCCAGCTTCCCCCGTTGACTTTGCTTGTCAGAAGGTCGCAAAAGTGGATCACGTGACCCGGGGACCCTGCAACCGTCATTAAATAGGAGTCAGTGGCCAAGTGTCTGAATCTTGATCACGTGACCGTGGGGATCTACAAAGGTTGTAAGTGTGAAAACGGTCATAAGTCACTTTTTCCCAGTGCTGCTGTTAAGTTTGAACGGTCACTAAATAAACCCTTGTAAGTCAAGGAAGCACCTGTAATTTGGGACATTTAACATTTTATATACACATGGAACCGTGCAATGGATAGGTTGATTGCAGAAATAACGTCGCTTTATGCTTTTTATATATATATGTGTGTGTGTGTGTAAATTTTTTGGATTGCTAACAAAGAATTAAGGGGACGCGGTGGCTCAGTGGGTTAAGACGCTGAGCTTGTCGATCAGAAGGTCGGCAGTTTGGCGGGTCGAATCCCGAGTGCCGCGTAACAGCGTGAGCGCCTGTTACTCGTCCCAGCTTCTGCCAACCTAGCAGTTCGAAAGCAGGTAAAAATGCAAGTAGAAAAATAAGGACCACTCCGGTGGGAAGGTAACAGCGTTCCGTGCGCCTTTGGCGTCCAGTCATGCCGGCCACATGACCACGGAGACGTCCTCGGACAAGCGCTGGCTCTTCGGCTTTGAAACGGAGATGAGCACCGGCCCCTAGAGTCGGAAACGACTAGCACGCATGTGCGGGGGAACCTTTACCTTTACCTTTAACAAAGAATTAAAGGGAGACTGATATGGCCATTTCAAACTCATTTGTTCTCATCAGTCAGCCATACCCTTCTGAGATTCGAACCTGGGCTGAATCCCAGAAGGGTATGGCTGACTGATGAGAACAAATGAGTTTGAAATGGCCGTATCAGTCTCCCTTTAATTCTTTGTTAGCAATCCAAAAAATTTACACAAATAATGAGTTGTCACAGTTGTGACTACAGCTTGTGGATGGCCTTAGGTTAGGCTGATACAGGCAATAAGGTTTGGCCCGTATTTGGGCCTAGCAAGGTATTCTAAAATACTTAACAAATACTTAATATATATGTTAAATGTTTGTTAAGCATTCAGAATACACTTGCTTAGTCCCAGACACGGGACAAAACTTGTTTTCCTGTTTCAGCCTAGCCCAAGGCCATCTACAGGCAGTAGCCACAGCAGTGGCAGCTCATATTTGTGTAATTTTTTTTTTTTTTGGCTTGCTAACAAAGAATAAAGGGAGACCGATATGATCATTTCAAACTTATTTGTTCTCATCAGTCAGCCATACCCTTCTGAGATTCGAACCTGGGCCGACTGCATCTTAAGCAGTTGTTTCTCAGCTGACAAAGAGAGAGAGAGAGCATGTGGCCTAGGGGTTAAAACAACTGCTTAAAACGTAGTTGGCCCAGGTTCGAATCTCAGAAGGGTATGGTTGACTGATGAGAACAAATAAGTTTGAAATGATCATATTGGTCTCCCTTTATTCTTTGTTAGCAAGCCAAAAAAAAAAATTACACACACACACACATATATGTTTGTGTGTGTGTGTGTGTGTGTGTGTGTGTGATTTTATAAAGTTTTTCTTGGCTTTGCTCTTGATTTTCGACTTTGCCTGGTCAGAAGGTCGCGAAAGGGGGAGGGGGTGTCACATGACCTTGGACATGGCAACTGTCATAAGTACATGCCAGTTGCCAAGCCTCCGAATTTTGGCCACGGGGATGCTGCAACGGTCATTAAGTGTGAGAAACGGTTATAAGTCACTTTTCCCAGTGCTGTTGTAACTTTGAAGGGTTACTAATCAAATTATTGGGACCAGGATCTGGAAGTATAAGGGTGGTCTTCGTTTCAACCCGTGTGTTCTTCCCAGTTTGACTTGGTCGAGCTGCGGGATGGACGGAGGCTGCGGAGTCAGGAAGCCAGGAGGACCACAACGACAACAAAAGGGCTTTGTGCCACCGGCCAGCCATGAGACAGGATTTATCCAGTGTTTGGATTCTGGAATGTGGCACCTGGCCTTTTACAACGATGGAAAAGAATCCGAGTTGGTCTCCTTTCTCACCACCACTATTGGTAAGGGCATCTACGTTTTACCGACAAAAAGGGAATATTTGCAGCTAAATGAACTGTTGTTAAGTTGAGGACTACACGTACTCTCTAACTGCTTTTCACTCTGTTACAAGCAGCTTTTCAATTTACTTTTCCTTATCTCCACTTTCTAGGTATTCTTTTGCAAAGTTATCTTTCCAACATTTCCCCCCCCCAATACGAGATGAGTGTTTTCTCTTCATAGTGTCATTCTGCTTCCACTTTCCCCCCTTTTCTTCCATATCCATTTATGACTAGACAGAATACATTTTTTTCCTCTTATTACATTATAAACTACACATACAGATAGTCCTCGACTTACAACAGTTTGTTTAGTGACCACTCAAAGTTACAACAGCGCTGAAAAAAGGGACTGATTACCCTTTTTCACACTTTCCGACCGACTGCCTCATCCCCATGCCCACAGGATCAAAATTCAGATGCTCGGCAACCGACTCGTATTTATGACGGTTGCATAGTCCTGGAGGTCACGTGATCCCCTTTTGCGACCTTCTGACAAGCAAAGTCAAGGGGGGGGGGAGCCGGATTCTTTTAACGACCGTCTTCCTAGCTTAACAACTGCAGTGATTCACTGAAAAACTGTGGCCAGAAAGGTCGCAAAACGGGGCAAGACTCACTGAAGTACTGTCTCGCTTAGCAACAGCTAAACAATTGTACTCAATGGTGGTCGTTAGAAAACAGAAAATCCTATTTTCTGAACGATGCCAAACTTTGACACGTACTAGGAAAATGTTCCTCTAACACACGGATACGTCCAACAAGACAATAATAATAATTAAAAAAAACACACACCCCAGGATCTGTTTGACAAATAATGGAAGGTGACAACAATTCCCATTGAGCTGCTAGCAATTTCATCCTGATCGATTCATCATGTCTGATCGTATTATACCGTGGCTGAAAAGGCGACAAAATCGTGGTTCCTAAACCCACGACGGCAGAGAGACAATCGGTCAATAAAATAAAATCACAAAACACGACGACCGAAGGGATCAGCGGTGTTAGCAACAAAGGGCACGCCTGTCGAATGCAGGCCGCACCCTCCGCATGAAACTCCCGCCGGTTACTCGTCCCGAGTCCCAACACTTCATACTTGGTGGAGCAGTGGGCTAATGCCTCCTTAAGTAACACCAGCTGCCTGCAATTAGTGCAGGTTCGAGTCCCACCAGGCTCAAGGTTGACTCAGCCTTCCATCCTTCCGAGGTAGGTAAAATGAGGACCCAGATTGTTGGGGGCAATTAAGCTGACTTTGTAATAATGCCGCTTGGGGGTATGTGTGAAAGCCCTAACAAGCAGGCATATACATAGAATGAAGGCTACTGCTAAGCTTGTAAGCCGCCCTGAGTCTTCAGAGAAGGGCAGGATATAAATGGAATTTAAAAAAAAAAACGTCGATAGGCTGGAGGGAGAGCTTGCGAAAATCACAAGTGACAGTTTGATTGTGTTACAACCAAATGAGTGTTCTGCTACTTCTGCTTAGAGTCTGGTTGGATCAAAACAGGTTAGCCTACGGCTTTTTTTAAAAACAAACAAACAAACAAACAAACAAACAGAAACACAAAAAGTCAGCCCAACTTACTAAATTGGCTACTTTTTAAAGGGTTTCCTGCCTGAGTACGGGGGTTGGACTAGAAGACCTCCAAGGTGCCTTCCAACTCTGGTATTCTATTCTATTCTATTCTATTCTATTCTATTCTATTCTATTCTATTCTATTCTATTCTATTCTATTCTATTCTATTCTATTCTATTCTATTCTATTCCTTATTTCTATTCTATTCTATTCTATTCTATTCTATTCTATTCTATTCTATTCTATTCTATTCTATTCTATTCTATTCTATTCTATTCTATTCCATTCCATTCCATTCCATTCCATATTTTCTATTCTATTCCATTTCATATTTTCTATTCTATTCTATTCTATTCTATTCTATTCTATTCTATTCTATTCTATTCTATTCTATTCTATTCTATTCTATTCTATTCTATTCTATTCCATATTTTCTATTCTAT
The DNA here is from genome assembly GCA_024294585.1 of Vipera latastei. Taxonomy (NCBI): domain Eukaryota; kingdom Metazoa; phylum Chordata; class Lepidosauria; order Squamata; family Viperidae; genus Vipera; species Vipera latastei. The sequence goes on from CM044357.1 coordinate 5,676,199, forward strand.
TCTATTCTTGTTGTTGTTAGCTGCGAAGTTGTGTCCAACCCATCGCGACCCTATGGACAATGTTCCTCCAGGCCTTCCTGTCCTCTACCATCTTCTGGAGTCCATTTAGGCTCACGCCTATTGCTTCAGTGACTCCATCCAGCCACTTCATTCTCTGTCGTCCTCTTCTTCTCTTGCCCTCGACCTTTCCCAGCATTAGGCTCTTCTCCAGTGAGTCCTTCCTTCTCATTAGGTGGCCAAAGTATTTGAGTTTTAGCTTCAGGATCTGGCCTTCTAAAGAGCAGTCAGTGTTGATCTCCTCTAGGACTGACCGGTTTGATCGCCTTGCAGTCCAAGGGACTCGCAGGAGTCTTCTCCAGCACCATAGTTCAAAGGCCTCAATTCTTTGACCCTCAGCCTTTTTTATGGTCCAACTTTCACTGCCATACATTGCAACTGGGAAGACCATAGCCTTGACTATACGCACTTTTGTCGGCAGGGTGATGTCTCTGCTTTTTAGTGTGCTGTCTAGATTTGCCATGGCTTTCCTCCCAAGGAGCAAGCGTCTTTTAATTTCTTGGCTACAGTCCCCATCTGCAGTGATCTTGGAGCCCAAGAAAATAAAATCTGTCACTACATCCATTTCTTCCCCATCTATTTGCCAGGAATTGAGAGGGACAGATGCCATGATCTTGGTTTTCTTAATGTTAAGTTTCAACCCAACTTTTGCACTCTCCTTCTTCACCCGCAATAAGAGGCTCTTTAGTTCCTCTTCACTTTCTGCCATTAGAGTGGTATCATCTCCGTATCTTAGGTTGTTGATATTTCTTCCGGCAATCTTAATTCCAATTTTTGATTCATCTAGCCCTGCCTTTCTCATGATGTGCTCTGCATATAAGTTAAATAGGCAGGGCGACAGTATACAGCCTTGCCGGACTCCTTTCCCAATTTTGAACCAATCAGTGGTTCCGTGTCCAGTTCTCACTGTTGCTTCTTGACCCGCATATAGGTTTCTCAAGAGACAAATAAGATGGTCTGGTACGCCCATCTCTTTAAGAACTTGCCACAGTTTGTTATGATCCACACAATCAAATTCTATTCTATTCTATTCTTTCCTATTTCTTTCTATTCCTATTCTATTCTATTCTATTCTATTCTATTCTATTCTATTCTACTCTACTCTAATTCTACATTTCTATATTTCTAGTCTATCTCTATTCTACTCTACACTACACTACACTACTCTATTCTATTCTATTCTATTCTATTCTATTCTATTCTATTCTATTCTATTCTATTCTATTCTATTCTACATTTCTATTGTATTGTATTGTACTGTACTGTATTGTATTGTATTATACTGTATTGTACTGTACTCTATTCTATTCTATTCTACTCTATTCTATTCTATTCTATTCTATTCTATTCTACTCTACTCTACTCTACTCTACTCTAATTCTACATTTCTATATTTCTAGTCTATCTCTATTCTACTCTACACTACACTACACTACTCTATTCTATTCTATTCTATTCTATTCTATTCTATTCTATTCTATTCTATTCTACATTTCTATTGTATTGTATTGTATTGTATTGTATTGTATTGTATTGTACTGTACTGTATTGTATTGTATTATACTGTATTGTACTGTACTCTATTCTATTCTATTCTATTCTATTCTATTCTATTCTATTCTATTCTATTCTATTCTATTCACCCACTGGAGTTTTCTTTAAGCTTCCCAGCCATAACTGGTCTCCCCCACCTGAAGGACAAACCTGCAGGTCTTCTCTTGAGAAAGACATGGCCCGTTTCTCGTTGACATGATCAAGGTCTCTCCCCTTTCCTTTCTCAATGCAAAGATGTCCTGGCCATGTAGAACAGAGGCCCCCAACCTTTGGGGCACCAGGGACCGGTTCCGTGGAGAGAGGTTTCTCCGTGGACTGGAGGGTTGGTGGTGTTGTGTGCTGCCTGCGTCCCACAGATGGGGCTTTGCTTGTTTGTGCGGACTGGTTGCTGGTGTGCCGTGGCCCGGTACCGGTCCACAGCCCAGGGGTTGGGGACCCCTGGACTAGAAGACCTCCAAGGCCCCTTCCAACTCTGTTATTCTGTTCTAAGGTCCCATACACGCTGTTGTAATGCTGCAAGGCGACTTATTTGCACATAGATTAGATCAGGGGTCCCCAAACCTGTGGGCTGCGGCCTTATCATCACTGGACCGCCGGAGTAGCTGGCCGGTGCACACGCAGTGCTCCAGTCGTACAAGCCTCGTTGCAGGCGCTCACGACCCCGCTACCACAAGAGTCACCGCAAACACCACAGGCGCTTCTGCGCATGCACACACGAGCCTGCCCTTCCCACAAAAACATCCCATCTTTCCCCCCCTGCCCTCCCCACTCTGAGCCACCAACCTGGAAAGGTTGGGGAACTGTGGATTAGAAAACAAACAAATGTAGGGAGAAATCAGGATACACCCACAGAGGAACCGCTTCGAAAGTACAAGCCCTGCATTCAACCCGGGACACTTCTAACGAGGAGCCAAAAAGTGACCGAGTTTGTGCCACGTTTGGTGCAGCGAAACCAAAGGAAGCAGACGATGCCGCAGGAGACCAACCCGCATCTACAGGATGGGCTCTCCCTTTGCAAACTTCGACTTACAAGAAGGATACACAACCCCACCTGCCTGAACGACACGTGGCCTTGAATGTGTCCTTCACGTTTGGCTATTAAATCTTAATTTTTATGACAGGGAAGAGGGGAGCGGGATTAAATACAAGGAAAACAATCGTGACGATGGCTTTTAATTAACCGAAATTAAATGACGTCCATTTTTCACACCGGCTTTTCTTCCTTGATGGAGCCACGCTCTGTGGCCCAAAGGTCGTGCTACCTATCCATCAGCACATCACTAATTGCTAAGGCGTCAAGAGAGGACGGTATGACATCATAATGTACAAATCTCAGAGGAATGACCCTGGTTATTTCCAAGGTCTGCTGGAAGATCACCCATCTGCCTGCGACCCAGCAAGGAATCAAACGTCTTTCTTAGCAGAGACTGGACCACGTCACTGTTTGGGGTACAGGATGTTCTCAACTTATAACCATTTATTCAGGGCTACAGGAAGTTCTCAACTTATAACCATTTATTCAGGGCTACAGGAAGTTCTCAACTTATAACCATTTATTCAGGGCTACAGGAAGTTCTCTACTTATAACCATTTATTTAGGGCTACAGGAAGTTCTCAACTTATAACTATTTATTCAGGGCTACAGGAAGTTCTCAATTTACAACCATTTAGGGCTACAGGAAGTTCTCACCTTATAACCATTTAGAGCTACAGGAAGTTCTCACCTTATAACCATTTATTTAGGGCTACAGGAAGTTCTCAACTTATAACCATTTATTTAGGGCTACAGGAAGTTCTCACCTTGTAACCATTTAGAGCTACAGGAAGTTCTCAACTTATAACCATTTATTTAGGGCTACAGAAAGTTCTCAACTTATAACCATTTATTTAGGGCTACAGGAAGTTCTCAACTTACAACCATTTATTTAGGGCTACAGAAAGTTCTCAACATAACCATTTATTTAGGGCTACGGGAAGTTCTCAACTTATAACCATTTATTTAGGGCTACGGGAAGTTCTCAACTTACAACCCTTTATTTAGGGCTACGGGAAGTTCTCAACTTACAACCCTTTATTTAGGGCTACGGGAAGTTCTCAACTTATAACCCTTCATTTAGCGACCGTTCCAAGTTCTGCTTTCATTTATTTTATTGATTAAATGTATATGCCACCCATCTCACCGATAAGGTGACTCTGGGCAGAAGTTATGACAGCCCTGGAAAAAAGTGACGAACGAGCAGTCCTCACCCTTACAACCGTGCCTGCATTCCCACCATCACCATGTGATCAAAATCCAGATGCTTGGCAACTGGCGTGCACTTATGACAGCTGCAGCCTCCCGGGATCGCGCGTGTTCACCCTTTAGAAGCTTCGCAGCTGGCTTCCGACAAGCAAAGGGAACCGATCCACTCAGTGGCAGCGTCAGTCCCTTAACAGGCAGCGAGATCTACTTAACAAGCGTGGCAGGAAAAGGTTGTAAAAATCAAGCCCCGCTCTGGAAGAGGGAGATGGGTGGCATATAATTTTGATCAATGAAAGTAAAATAAATAAATAACCGCCTCAGTTAGCAATGGAAATTCCAGTCCTAGTTAGGGTGATAAGTTGAGGAACGACCTGTACACAGGTTAAAGAGCAGATTGAACCTTTTGGGGTCCTTGGTGCTCGCTGAGCTTGGTGGTCTCCTTGCAGACGTTTCATTAACAAACTTGGTAACAGTATCAGTATTAGAAGGAAGTGCGGGAGGAGGAGGAGGAGGAGGAGGAGGAGGAGGAGGAGGAGGAGGAGGAGGAGGAGGACTGTGGGGTCCTTGGTGTTCTCTGACCTTGGTGCAGACATTTCATTACCAAACTTGAGAAATCATCATTCTTGATGATGTTACTTAGTTGGGTAATGAAACATCTGCAAGAAAACCATCAAGTTCAGAGAGCACCAAGGACCAAAGTGTCGTCCTTTTCCTCCTCCTCCTCCTCCTCCTCCTCCTCCTCCTCCTCCTCCTCCTCCTCCTCCTCCCCCACAAACCCCCTTCCCTTCTAGCACTGACAATGTTACCTAGTTGGGTAATGAAACATCTGCAAGAAAACCATCAAGTTCAGAGAGCATCAAGGACCAAAATGTCATCCTCCTCCTCCTCCCTTTTTCCTTTTCCGCAAACCCCTCTCCATTCTAGCAATGATGACGTTCCCTAGTTGGGTCAGGAAATGTCTGCAAGGAAACAGCCTAGCTCAGAGACCACCAAGGACCCCACAGTTTAACTCTGAATTACAAATATTCTCAACTATCCAAATGAACCATTCCCACAAGGGAGGTATTGTCCACCCTAACCCGTTTGCCCTACAAGTACTACTACTATTTACCTCTTCTCTAAGTAGGAAATCAGAAGTAGCAGCTTACCTATGAAATATGCCAGCAGCACCACCAGCGTGATGGAGATGAGAATAGCGCTGAAAGCGGCGCATTTCCAGGTGCAATATTTGTATGGCTTCTTCAGGTTAAAGGCAGGCCTGGAAAACGTGCTTCTGGGGAGGGGCCGGGGGGGTGGCGAGTAGACCGTGCTGGATGTCAAGGGATACCCTGGCGAGGTGGTACAATAGAGTGGAGACGTTCCTCCGGGTTTAAACAGGAAGTGCCTGTGGAGTGAGAAAAGGACGGGTGTCAAAGCAGGCAAACCTGGGGGAGACTTTGGGCTGCAAAGCCCCGATTCAAAACCAACAAAGCCCATATTTAGCATCATGCAAAGGAGAGAAGAAAGAAAGAAAGAAAGAAAGAAAGAAAGAAAGAAAGAAAGAAAGAAAGAAAGAAAGAAAGAAAGAAAGAAAGAAAGAAAGAAAGAAAGAAAGAAAGAAAGAGGGAGGGAAGGAAATACAACCAAGAAAGAAAGAAAGAAATGCAGCCATGAAAGAAAAAAGAGGGGGGGGAAGAAAAAAGAAAGAAAGGAAATACAACCAAAGAAAGAAAGAAAGAAAGAAAGAAAGAAAGAAAGAAAGAAAGAAAGAAAGAAAGAAAGAAAGAAAGAAATGCAATCATGAAAGAAAAAAGAGGGGGGAAAAGAAAAAAGAAAGAAAGGAAATATATCCAAGAGAAAGAAAGAAAGAAAGAAAGAAAGAAAGAAAGAAAGAAAGAAAGAAAGAAAGAAAGAAAGGAAGAAAATACAACCATTTAAAAAAAATAGAACGGCAACCAGGCTTAAAACTCCCCTGGGGTACTAAAGACATCAACTGTCGTACACTTGGAATTTATTGATGTTTTTTGGTTTTTTATATGTTGGTTGGAATAAAGAGGGGGAGAATTAGATTTAGAAGGAATTTTGCTTGGTTTGATCAGTTGGCTTCCAGGGTCATTGATCACGACTTTACAGGTAGTCCTCGACTTACAACGGCTCGTTTAGTAACTGATTGAAGTTACAACGGCACTGCAAAATGTGACTTTTCAGGCTTTTCACCCTTACGGCCACTGCAGCATCCCCAAGGTCATGTCAACAAAATCCAGTCGCTTGGCAACTGACTCATTTTTATTTGCAGCGTCCTGGGGTGTCATGTGATCCCCTTTTGCGACCTTCTGACAAGCAAAGTCAATGGGGGAAGCCCGATTCACTTAACAACCATGTTGCTGACTTAAGAACCGCAGGGATTCACTTAACAATGGTGGCAAGAAAGGTCGTAACATGGGACAAAATGCACTTAACAACTGTCTCATTTAGCAGAAATTTGGGGTTCGTAAGTGGAGGACTTTCCTCTAGAGGAAAACTCTCTCTGTAAAAGGAGCTATCGTAGCAATAAACTTCAGGTTTGGAGAAGACATTAGATGTTGCCTTAATTTAAAGGTAAAGTAAAGTAAAGTAAAAAAGTAAAGTAAAGTAAAAGTAAAAGTAATTTAAGGTAAGGTAAGGTAAGGTAAAGCAAGTAAAAGTAAAGTAAAAAAAGTAAAGTAAAGTAAAGTAAAGTAATAAAGTAAAGTAAGTAAAAGTAAAGTAAAGTAAAAGTAAAGTAAGATAAGGTAAGGTAAAGTAAGTAAAAGTAAAGTAAAAAAGTAAAGTAAAGTAAAGTAAAAGTAAAGTAAGATAAGGTAAGGTAAGGTAAGGTAAAGTAAAGTAAAGTAAAGTAAAGTAAAGTAAAGTAAAGTAAAGTAAAGTAAAGTAAAGTCAGGTCAGGTCAGGTCAGGTCAGGTCAGGTCAGGTAAAGTAAAGTAAAGTAAAGTAAAGTAAAGTAAAGTAAAGTAAAGTAAAGTAAAGTAAAGTAAAGTAAAGTAAAGTAAAGTAAAAAACTAAAGTAAAAGTAAAGTAAGGTAAGGTAAGGTAAAGTAAAGTAAAGTAGGCCAGCATTCTAACCTAAAGGTTTGCAAAAGAGAATCAGGATAGCGGGGTCTCTCCAGGAGAAACGCTTCTGCTGGTGTCTTCTTCCAGCAAATGTGACATTAATAGCTGTGTTTCCTTCACACCAGGTAGGCAGGCAGGCTTCAGAGGACATTTGCAAGGCAGAAGAAGCAAATCAGCACCAAAAGGGATTAAGGTATTCTGCCGTGCAAATTCTCTCCTGCAAATACTATGCAGGATTCCAGTACCGTTGCCACCAGGCAGTTATCTCCTAACGAGAAGACAAAGTTAAACTCACAACTGGGTTTACGTCTTCAGTTCAGCTGCAGACCATGGGATCCTGAAACCTTGTCAAGGACACCCAACCGGGTGTGGATTTGAAGCAGACGGTTCCCATAACGAAGTGGACTTGTTGATAATGGATTAGAGGTAAGACGTTGGGAGTTTGGCTGGGAAATCTATTATTTAAGCCTATGAATTGGTGTGGGAACCTCAGAGTTAGTTTTGCTTCGACCTAACCAAGCTGTGTATCCAATAAAGAGTAAGATTTTTCGGAAACGGGATGAATCTGGAGTTTTATTTGGATTCTCGAGATGGATGTTGACAAGCAGTTTATCACCCTGATTCTCTCATAAGTCCTTAAAGATCTGCTTTCGCCACTGGGCTTGGAGATCCAGAAGTGTGCTATAGGTTAAGTCCCCAAATTACAGCCATTCATTTAGTGACTGTTGTAATGGCACTGAAATGAAGGACTTATGACCGGTTTTTACACTTGCGGCCGTTGCAGCGTCCCTCTGGTCACATGATCAAAATTCAGATGCTTGGCAACTGGCTTGTGTTTATGACAGTTGCAGTGGTCTGGGGTCATGTGATCCCCTTTGGCGACCTTCTAATAAGCAAAATCAATGGGGGAAGCCAGATTCACTTCACATCCGTCTTACTAACTTAACAACTGCAAGGACTTCACTTCAAAAACTGTGGCAGCAAGGTCATAAAATGGGGCGAAACTCACTCAACGATTCTCTCACCTAGAGACAGAAAACTAATAATTAGCTATTTTTCATTAAATCTTGTTCAATTATAGCCCCAATGAGTTATTGCTTTCAGAATGCAGCATAGCTTCTCTGAGAGAGGAGGGGGAGGGGAGGCACCATCTACTGATATTATCCTGTTATTTGAAATACAGATAGTCCTCCATTTGCAATAATTCGTTTAGTGACCGTTTGAAGTTACAGCGGCGCTGAAAAAGAAAAAGTGACCCATGACTGTTTTTCACACTTATGACCGTTGCAGCATCCCCATGGTCACGTAATCATAATTCAGACACTTGACAACCAGTTCATATTTATGACGGTCGCAGTGTCCCGTGTGTGTGTGTGTGTGTGTGTGTGTGTGTGACGTGATCAACTTTTGCGACCTTCTGACAAGGAAAGTCAATGGGGAAGCCGGATTCACTTAACAATGGTGTTACTCATTTAACAACTGCAGTGAGTTGCTTAACAACTGTGGCAAGATAGGTCGTAAAGTGGGGCAAATCTCACTTAGCAACTGTCTTGCTTAGACATGGAAATTTGGAATTCAATTGTGGTTGTAAGTTGAGGACTGCCTGCATAGTACGTTCTTCGGCGTTTCCCTTCCTAGGGAACCATAAGAACAATATATCTATCTATATCTATCTCTATATCTATCTCTACCCATCAATATTTATCTGTCTCTATCTCTATCTATCTATCTATCTATCTATCTATCTATCTATCTATCTATCTATCATCTCTCTCTCTCTCTCTCTCTCTCTCTCTCTCTCTCTCTCTCTCTCTCTCTCTCTCTCTCTTTATTTCTCTCTCTCTCTCTCTCTTTCTATATAGATATAGATATAGATATATAGATATATAATAAGCAGAATGGTCAAAAGATGAGAAAATTGGGTTTTTCCCCCCCTGTTAAAATTCAGACGACACATTTGGAAAACATCCAATTAGGTGATCGAAATCCAAAACCGATTCCAAATAAAACCTCCAGCCCCATCCTATTAAAACGGCCAACATATGAAATGGTAATTAGCATGAGGGCCCATGAAATGGCAATGAATTAGCATATTAACGAGGCTGCCATTAATATGTACAGGACGATTTTGTGTCCCTTCAACTGAAGTAGCTCACGGTTTCCATTCCACGGGGAAAAAAGAACGGAAGTGGAAAATACTGGATTATAACGAGGCAGAAAGTTTGGGGGAAGAGGCATCACAAGAGGTGAGCGAGCTGGATTTTGGCATGCGAGATTTAAAAAAAAACCCGAAATAAAAAGAAAAGAATCGCGTTAAGCAACATCAACATACCCATCATTGAAAGCACCGTCATGTCGGGAAGAGGTAAGAATGTCCATCTCAATGAAGTTGTCCTGTAATGTCTCTAGGAATGTCTGCTTTGGTATGTTTCTATGTACATGTGGAAACACGAATGAAGGCAAGTGAGACATGCAGTCATGAAGCATGAACGTCCTCAACCCACGATGGTTATAAAGGTGGCTTGTGCATGGAATTAGAATGAACGGGGGGGGGGCCATCGAGCCATATGTATAGCGCCAGGCAACATATACATATACATATACAGCCTTGGAGAAGCACCCACTCCTGTCTTGACCACAACAACGTATTTCACGTACTCAGTCACAGCAGAAAACAGAGGCTGCCCAATAGCCGAATTCCGGTAAAGAGCTTAAGACTCGGTTTGGCTTTCGTACAGGTGGGTCCTCGACTTAACGACGGTGCGCTGAGGGACCGCTTGAAGTCACAAAGGCACTGAACAAAGGGATCCGCGAATGCTTTTCACGTGGCCCTTGCAGCCTCCCCTCCATGGCCACCTGGTCACAATTCGGGCGTTTGGACACTGACTCATATTGACGACGGTTGCAGTGTCCCGAAGCCAGATTCACTTAACAACTGTGCTACTCACTTAACAACTGCAGTGATTCACTTCACAACTGTGACACGAAAGGTCATAAAGTGGGGTTGAAACTCACAACTGTCTCGCTTAGCAATGGAAATATTCGGCTCAATTGTGGTCATAAGTTGAGGACTTCCTGTATCTTTATGTGAGCAATGCTGTACTCATATTGGGAAGGACATGAAAGCCTGGGGTTATATAATAGTGTGAACAGACATACACATACACACACACACACACACACACACACATATCTATCCATCAGATCTATCTCACACACACGCATATACACACACACATACATATATATGTATACACACACACACACACACACACGATTAATAGAGCTGAAGCAAAAAGAAAATGGTTTTTCTTATTGACTTCCCCCCCCCCACATTTTTCCCCCAATACTTATTTACAAGGAAGAGGGGCAAGAAGCTCTAATTAAAGTTGGTTTGGGGTTTTTTTGCAACCTGTATAGAGAATGGATAGTATCAAAGTCTACATAATATATACAGGTAGTCCTCGACTTACAACAGTTCATTTAGCGACCGTTCAACATTACTGAAAAAAGTGCCTTATGACCGTTTTTCACACACTTATGAACTTTGTAGCATCCCCATGATCATGTGACCAGAACACAGATCCTTGGCCACCGACTCATACTTATGACCGTTCCTTTGTCGCAAGGTCATGTGATCACCTTTTGATAAGCCAAATCCTTCAAGAAGCTTCTTCAGTTCTTCAGCAAAGAACTGAAGAAGCTTCTTGGATGAGAAGTGAAATGTCTTCAAGGAAAAACCAAGGAACTCCAGTTGCCTTTTGGGGGAAAAAAGCACCTTTGGGTCACCCAAGACCTGGATGAATGAGAATCTCCACAGATGTTCAACAGGCACGAACTAGAAATACAGACCTTGACAACTGCTAAAATCAAAAGCTTGCTGTCGTTTGTCTTCACACTTCCTAGGCACACAGGCAAAACGCTGGGCCAAAATGGAAATAAATAATAAGAGAGGAAATTTTTGATGGATCAGGTGCCAAACGGCAAAGCAGGGAGGACACAAATGAGAATTTATCAGCAGTTGAAAGCCCTTGTCGTCTTTTTTGTCGTTGCTATTCTCAATATGAAGTTGTGCAATTTAGCAGGAACTTGCCGATATAAAAACGAGATACGATTCTGAGTGATGTAGCCTTGATGCAACTGCCAATAACAAAATAAGCACAAGGAAGTGAGGTTGGAGAGTTGAACAAGTCGGCCTCGTCTGATGGGTTTTGGGTATTTTAATAGTAATTTTAATTAACTTTTATTGTAATTGGGCTTTTATTTAATTCTTATCTTAACTTTTGTATTTTGTATCGTATTTTATTGCCCTGTACATCGCCCTGAGTCCTTCGGGAGAAGGGCGGTATAGAAATTAAATTAATAAATAAATAATTTTAAAAAATGCAAAAAGCAGAAAGAAAAATAGTGAAGCAATCTCCAAAAATAGCATTTTACACTACCCTACCCTACACTAGGTTTTTATTCTTGACAGCTGTAATCTTTCGGCAGGACTATTATTCTCATATTTCTGACATTCAGAAAAAGTTTTCCAAAGGGGAAAACATAGAGTCTTGGATGAAAATCCTGGTGACTTTGAAATTTCATTGTGCTAATGCTGAACATGTTACTTGGACTAGGGTAGGGAAATGCAATGTTAGGCTTCAGGATGGAGGTTTACGTGTGAATTTATCTTCTCTTCGACAGAGGTTGCCGGGCCCTAGCTAGATAAAACTGCTCTTGCAGCAAAAAAATTCTGTAGGGTTGTTTTTTCTTTGTGTACAGCTTTTACAAATTTTAACTGTTTTTATATTTGTAATTTCTGCTGTTTGTGGGCCACCCAGAGTTGCCTTATTGGTTGAATGTTGAATGAACCTTTATTGTCAAAGTACAACCATGTATACATTGAGATGGGCTGAAGCAAGCAAGCAAGAGGGAGGGAGGGAGGGAGGGAGGGAAAGAGAGAAAAGGGAAGACTGGATAGATGGATGGATGATGGAGGGAGGGAGGAAGGAGGGGAGGGAGGAAAAGAGAGAAAAGAGAAGGATGGATGGAAGGATGGGATGAAGGAAGGGAGGGAGGAAAAGAGAAAAGAGATGGATGGATGGATGGATGGATGGATGGGATGGGATGGGATGGAGGGAAGGAAGGAAGGAAAGAAGGAAGGAAAAGAGAAATGTAAGAAGTGACAAAATGAAATGTGAATGACAAAAATTAAAGTAAGTTTTTAAATTATTTTAAATAATTAAATTGAATTGCTGAATGGTCCTGGAGAGTCGTCCCATTCCCAGGACTGTTAGCTTCCTTGAGTATCCAAGGGATGAAAAGACGTTGTATAAACGGACATAACACATAAATAAGCAGCACAGCCAGCAGTGCTTGGCTGTGTCATTCCTGGATGTCTTGTTGGAGTCAACTGGATGATGGAGCTGTCCGAGGTCCTGCAGCATCAATCGGATGACGCTACCTACAAATAACCGCTCAATTCTGTAATATCTGAATGATGGCCCCGCCTGGGCCTGGACTGGAAGGGGAGTTTCAAGAGATCAGAAGGCCACCACATATATTACTGTCGTCTGGTAGCAGAAAGATGACAACAACGGTCTTCTGCTGAGTTAACCTTTGATCTAACTTCAGCCGAGATGGTGTTATATCAACAGCAGTAGGAACAGTTTAACTATGAAGTCATAACACAGTTAAATAAACATATTTAACCAAAGATGAACTAAAGCTACAGCTGAGCAGATGAACAGAGAACGCAAATAATCATCCGAGGAGGAAGCAGGCTTGTAGTAGAGAAGAGACTGGACAACCCGCCTGTCTGGAATGGTATAGGTCAGGGGTAAGCAACCTTGGCTCTTTTATGACTCATGGACTTCAACTCCCAGAATTCCTGAGCCAGCCATGCTGAGGGGAAAGGGAGAGGTTTCTAAGCTGAGCCATGCTGGCTGAGGAATTCTGGGAGTTGAAGTCCACGAGTCATAAAAGAGCCAAGGTTGCCTACCCTTGGTATGGGGTCTCCTCCTTGAGCAGGGGGTTGGACTAGAAGACCTCCAAGGTCCCTTCCAACTCCGTTGTTCTTTTATCTTCCAAAACTGGCCCAGGATGTCTCTTAGAGGGCTCTGCATCAGCTTGCAGTGTTGTTTGGGGAAAAGAAAAAACAACAACCACACGTTCCACTGGATTACAAAACTGATGGCAGTAATAAACACTAACTACAACATGCAATTATCCAAAGTCAGGATGAGGGAAGAGCGATGTGGCCGAGAAACTCCTGGGGGGGGGGAGGAGGGGTAAGGTTAGGAAGGGAAACGCTACTAATTGATTGATGACGTCCTCTGCAGAACGCCTGGCTTGCTAGAGCAATATTTTAATAAGAGCAAATACACAGCCGGCAACCTTGCTCCTATTATGTCTTAACAAGATCTTAGCTTTGCTGCACAGCCGGCTACAATTACACAGCACCGACCATCAGCCCCGCTCAGAAACTAAATCTTTTCGATATATCGACTGATTTCAGTTTCTTAAATAGGATATTGATTTAGTCCGCTTTGGGGGATGGAGCTGTGCAAATGAACACCGGCAGCTGGACGCTCCTTTTAAATTTATTCCACTCAGGCCCATTTTAGAGGGGCAAAAATAGCCTTACGAGCCACTGCTAATGTCAACGATATTTTGAAGCTGAGGGAGACAACTTGGAGAGTTCCCCCCTTTTTTGTCTTCGTCCGGTGCTAGAAACTGGTTGGGAATAAGCTATGGGTAAGTGCGTCACTTACGGTCATAGTTCAGCCCCCAATTTTTGTTGTTAAGCGAGACAGTGGTGAAGTGAATTTCGATCCACTGTATGACCTTTCTCGCCACAGCGGTTAAATGAATCATTGTGGGTGTTCAGTTAGTAACAAGGTTGTGAAGTGGCTTCCCCATCGACTTTGTTTCTCAGAAGGTCGCAAAAGGGGATGGCGTGACTCCGGGACACACTGCGACCGTCATAAATATACTATATTTTACCCCAAAGTAAGACCTAACTGGAAAATAATCCCTAGCGTGATTTTTCGGGGTGCTCCTAATATAAGCCCTACCCCAAAATCAGCACCAGTTAAGATCATCAACCAGACGGGACACATTTAGTATGTCCGTTGGACTTATTCAATTATAAAATAATCATATTAATGTATAATAATATATATATAAAAATAATATTATTGACCTTTATTTGAATAAATGTAGATGAATACATAAGACATCACCTGAAAATAAGCCCTTAATATAAGACCTGTTCTTATTTTCGGGGAAATACGATACAAGTGTCCAAATTTCAATCACATGACCCTGAGGATGCTGCAACGGTTGTGTGAAAAACGGTCCTAAGTCCTTTTTCAGGGCCCCGGTAACTTCAAGCGGTGACTAAATGGACTGTTGTAAGTCGAGGACTAGCTGTGTGCATTCTATGGCATAAGCGGCATCTGTTTATCCAATCACGGTCCATTTTTTTGCCAGTTTTAAAATTCACAATCATTGTCACGATCCTTATCTGCACAATTTCAGACTTAAGGACGACTTAAGAAATGTCTTCGGATCCTTGAAAACACGAACCTGGCTGGTGCTAAAGCAGGGATCTCACTGCACTATCCATCAATGTTCACATTTCTTCAATGGTTGCAAAACAATTACATTTAGACATCTAAAACTGTCTGAAGCACGCATCACGAGGTACAGGTTGTTTACACGCTTTAGAATAAAATGCACAGAAGGATGCTAATTGGGGAAAACGCCAGACAAGGCTGACGTTGGTTGAATTATCATTGAATGATACTGTTCCTTCTGTTAAGGAGCCCTGGGGGCACAATGGTTAGAAGGCAGCATTGCAGGCTAACTCTGCTCACAGCCAGCAGTTCGATCCTGACTGGCTCAAGGTGGACAGCCTTCCATCCTTCCGAGGTTGGTAAAATGAGGACCCAGATTATTGGAGGGCAAATATACTGACTCTGTAAACTGCTTAGAGAGGGCTATGTAAAGTACTATGCAGTGGTATATAAGTCTTAAGTGCTATTGCTATTTCCTTCCTTCCTTCCTTCCTTCCTTCCTTCCTTCCTTCCTTCCTTCCTTCCTTCCTTCCTTCCTTCCTTCCTGTGGCGCAGTGATTAGAAGGCAGTATTGCAGGCTAATTCTGCCGACTGCCAGCAGTTCGATCCTGACCGGCTCAAGGTGGACTTTGCCTCCCCCATCCTTCCAAGGTCGGTAAAATGAGGACCCAGATTATTGGGAGCAACATGCTGACTCTGTAAACCGCTTAGAGAGGGCTGTAAAGCACTGTGAAGTGGTATATAAGTCTGAAGTGCTATTGCTACTGGAATTTGGCTGGCAGTGGAATGCGTAGCTATGAATAATTGGAGCTACGTTCTATTGGATAGCTCAGGAGATCTCAAGAATTTATTAAGAAACAGGAAGCTAAAGCGCAACTAGTTAATTTTCGGAATTATGTAAGCTAATCTCGTTTCTCCTTTCAATAAATCAGGTTCATAAGATTGCAACAATCTAATATTCTTGGCTGTGAGCAGCTGCAAGCGAGTTTGACCCTATTATTTTGATCCTACGAACACTTCTCGACATGCGTCCAAAATTGAGCCCAAAATTTCTGTTGCTAGCACAGTTAAGTGAGCTGTGCTCCATTTTGTGACCTTTCTTGCCACAGCTGCTAAGTGAATCACTGCCGTTAAGTTAGGGACACGGTTGTTAAGTGAATCTGGCTTCCCCATTGACTTCTGCTTGTCAGAAGGTAGCAAAAGGGGATCGCGTGACCCAGCAACCGTCGTAAATATGAGTCAGTTGCCAAGCGTCTTGATTCTGATCACGTGACCAATGGGGATGCTGCAACAGTCGTAAGTGTGAAAAACAGTCCTGAAGTCACTTTTTACGGCTCCGTGGTAACTTTGAACAGTCACTAAACGAACTGTGGCAAAGTGAGGACGACCTGTGTTTCAGAAATTCAACCCGGGAGAAATAAGAAAAATGAAGAAGAAGAAAAAAAAGTCCGTGCCAAAGGGATTATGGATAAGGGAGTTGTATAGGGCATAGGATGCTAGTGGTTATAATAACATTGGTCCATATCTCTCCTATCTCTCGTGATTCCTTCCCAGCTGTCTTATTACATTCGTGAAGATGTACCTGCACAAATATAACATTTCATCCAAGGGAGGGGGGTGGGTGGGTAGCAAAAATAAGGGTTTACCTTGTCTCCAGGGGGATGTTACTGTTGAGTAACCAGTTGTCCTGAGCGTGCGTAGATTCTTGGTTCCCTGCCTGCGGTTCTCCGGAGAGTGAGTGGTCCGTAGGAGCAGGGCTGGGATTACTGCGTGGTGTGAAGTTCCCCCGATTTAAAGAGTTGATGGATGCCGCGTGGTGCTGGTTTGGCGTGTGGGCGTGAGAAAGAGGAGGGGGAGGCGTCCGAAGTCTTGAGGGATTCGAGAGGCTTGGATGATCTGCGGGAGAAAAAAATAAAATAAAAAATAAACCACGAGGGGCTTGAAAATGGAAAACCCCTTCGCGACGGCCGGATTGGAGGAGGAAAGTTCCGTGGCTAGGCGAAACATCCGTTAAGTGAGTTTTGCCTCATTTTACGACCTTTCTTGCCAGAGGGGGTAAGTGAACCGCCGCAGTTGTTGAGTTGGCAAGACGGTTGTTCGGCCAATCTGGCTTCCCCCATTCGCTTTGCCTGTCAGAAAGTCACAAAAGGGGATCACATCTCTCTCTCTCTCTCTCTCTCTCTCTCTCTCTCTCTCTCTCTCTCTCACACACACACACACACACACACACACACACACACACACACAAACACACACACACGGGGACACTGCAATCCTCATAAATACAGGCCAATTGCCAAGTGCCTGAATTTTGATCATGTTATCGTGGGGAAGCTGCAACGGTCGCTTTCGGGGCCGATGTGACTTTGAACCGTCACTAAACGAACGGCCGCAAAGCGAGGACTACCTATCGGCGCATCAAGTCAGTAATGAGCGGAATTACCCGAACGCCAACTTTGATTTCTGGGGAGTGGGAAAAGACATTTAATGCTACATCTGCTCTCTGAAACTGCTGTTTTCTAAGACAGTGGTTTTCATCCCCGAGTGGCTTTAAGATGTGTGGACTTCAACTCCCAGAATTCCCCAGCCAGCATGGCTGGCTGGGGAATTCTGGGAGTTGAAGTCCACATATCTTCAAAGCCGCTCGGGTTGAAAAACACCGTTCTAAGAGACCTCAGAGACCAACTTGGGGAGCCTTGGTGGAGCAGTGGGCTGATGCCTCCTTAAGTAACACCAGCTGCCTGCAATTAGTGCAGGTTCGCATCCCACCAGGCTCAAGGTTGACTCAGCCTTCCATCCTTCCGAGGTAGGTAAAATGAGGACCCAGATTGTTGGGGGCAATAAGCTGACTTTGTAATAATGCCGCTTTGGGGGTGTGTGTGAAAGCCCTAATAAGCAGGCATTATACATAGAATGAAGGCTACTGCTAAGCTTGTAAGCCGCCCTGAGTCTTCGGAGAAGGGCGGGATATAAATGGGAATTAAAATAAAAAATAAAAAACTTAAGTTACCGTCTTCTACCTCCACTCAGGAAAAGTTATTTTTGTTTCAGCGATCTGCCTCCTGCTTCTTTCCTTTTTACCGCAACCCAGAATTGAAAGAAAAATTCACACAACCTCCAGGGGGGTATTCTTGGCTGGCCTGCCTCTTTTTGACAGGAAGATGGATCCTACGGCAGACGTGTCCCAGTCCCACAGCAGGAACCCAAACAACTCCCCCTTTACCTGTCTAGCAACCTCAATGCTTCCCTCCTTCCTTTCAAAACACATTCTGGGGGGGGGGGGAAACAGAGCCAGGAAAATAAGAAAGCAGTACAAAATACTCAGTACAGGCAGTCCTCAACTTATGACCACTGTGTACATTGCTACGACCTTTGTCAGCTGAGTTTTGCCCAATTCTACAACCTTCGTTGCCACGGCTGTTAAGTGAACCACCGCGGTTGTTAAGCTGGTAACACGGCTGTTAAGTGAATCCGGCTCCCCCCGTTGACTTTGCTTCTCAGGAGGTCACACAAAAGGGGATCACGTGACCCCCCCCGGGGGGGCATTGCGACCGTCGTAAATACGGGTCATTCGCCAAGCGTCCGAATTCTGATCGGGTGAGCAGGTGAATGCTGCAGCGATAGCCAGGTTTGAAAAGCCACTTTTTTCCAGGGACATTATGACTTTGAACAGTCGCTAAATGAATTGTTGTAAGTCGAGGACTACCTGTATGTTAGGACAGGGGTCCCCAACCCCCCCCCCCCCCGGTCTGTGGACCGGTACCGGGCCGCAGCATGCTAGCAACGGGTCCGCACAAACAAGCAAAGCCCCATCTGCGGGATGCGGGCAACACACAAAACCACACACACCCCTGGTCCATGGAAAAACATCTCTCCACAGAACCGGTCCCTGGTGCCCCAAAGGTTGGGGGCCTCTGTGTTAGGATATAGAAGGCAATTTCTACATTCTTCAGGAGGAAGAGGAGGAAGAGGAAGAGGAAGGACAGATCAGCCCAATTCTCTGCATCCAATTAGCTTGTTATCACCACCCTTCTACAGCAATGCCTCTTCAAGAAAAATGCCAGTCACTGAAATATATTACAGAAAGTCCTCAACTTACACCCATTCGTTTAGTGACTATTCTAACTTACCATGGCAGTGAGAAAACAAAAAGGCTTATGACCGTTTTTCACACTTATGACCGTCGCAGCATCCCCGTGGTCACGTGAATCAACATTCAGCCGCTTGGCAACTGGCATGGACTTATGACGGTTGCAGTGTCCCGGGGTCACAGGATCCCCTTTTGTGACCTTCTGACAACCAAAGTGCATGGGGGAAAGTCAGATTCACCTAACAACCGTGTTACTAACTTAACAACTGAAGCGATTCACTTAACAACTGTGGCGAGAAAGGTCGTCAAATGGGCCAAAGTTCACTGAATAACTCTCTTGCTTAGGAATGGAAACTTTGGGCTCAATTATTGATGATGATGATGATGGAAGGGACCTTGGAGGTCATCTAGTCCAACCCCCTGCTCAGGCAGGAAACCCTATACCATTTCAGACAAATGGCTGTCCAGTCTCTCTTTAAAAGCCTCCAGTGATGGAGCACCCACAACTTCTGGAGGCAAGTTGTTCCACTGGTTAATTGTTCTCGCTGTCAGGAAATTCCTCCTTAGTTCTAGGTTGCTTCTCCCTTTGATTAGTTTCCATCCGTTGTTTCTTATCCTGCCTTCAGGTCCTTTGGAGAATAGCTTGACTCCCTCTTCTTTGGGGCAGCCCCTGAGATATTGGATCACTGCTATCATGTCAACCCTAGTCCTTCTTGTCACTAGACATACCCAATTCCAGCAACCGTTCCTTACATGTTTTAGCCTCCAGTCCCCTAACCATCATTGTTGATGTTCTCTGCACTCTTTCTAGAATCTCAAGATCTTTTTTACATCGTGGTGACCAAAATTGGATGCCGTATTCCAAGAGTGGCCTTAACAAGGCCTTGTAAAATGGTATTAACACTTCACGTGATCTTGATTCTGTCCCTCTGTTAATGCAGCCGAACACTGTGTTGGCCACTTCACAGGTGTTTTTTTTTGTTGGTATGGGCAAAAAGAAGGAAGAGGAGGAGGAGTACATATATTGCCTTCAGCTGCGGAATCAAAGGCAGGATGTCAGCCTAACAAATAAATCAAAACGGATCTGTTGCTGTCTGTAAACATGACGTGCGGAGTCCCAAACAAATGGCATCTTAGAAAGGACGGGTGCGATTGCATTGCCAACTACTTACATGCATTCAAAACAGTTTGAGGGAAAAAAGCTATTTTGGGCTTGCCTCCGGAAGCTGCGGGTGCTCCAACCCTGGAGGTTTTTAAGAAGAGACTGGACAACCCTTTGGTCTCCTGCTTGAGCAGGGGGTTGGACTAGAAGACCTCCAAGGTCCCTTCCTTTATTCTCTTATTCTCAAATACCAGGGTATAAGCAAAGGACCTTGGGAGAGAGAAGGAAAAGCCACAGACTAGAGAACAGTGGGATAAGAGGCAGCTGAGCCCAGCGAAGGAAGAGGAGGTGTCAAAGATCTCAGAAGGGACCCTTCCTGGATTTCCGGACCCTAAACGTGATGGGGGAGAGACCCTTTCAGCCTTGCATGACTTTGTTAACGTCCCCTTACAAACAAAGACAGAGCTAGCACTCCTGGCTGTGCTTCTTATCCGGACTACCCTGCAAGGCTGACGCATAAAAGCAGGAATGGCGTTGCTTTCAATAGGCGGCACAAAATGAGCCAGTGACGGCGTTTGGGTTGGAATCAGAGGTTGGAAAAGGAAGTTGGGAAATCATCTTTATAGCTAATCAATTTTTCCCCTCCTGCCTGCATCGCCCAATTAGGTCTGAGCTTTGCTGCTGCTGCTTGTTACACCGTTGTTGGCTTATTTCAACTTGCCACATTTTTGCTGTGTTCATTTAACCTGCAAAGAAAACATGACGCACAAATTGTTCACACTGTTTATTTCTCTTTGCTGTGTTCCTTGTGCAGTGGGCATCCTCCCACCCCTTGCTAGTCACGGGAGCTGAATTATTAGATGCACTTTTGCTGTTAGCTAATATTACTTGCATTGCAAGTGGTCCTTTGAGTTACGGCCTTTCATTGAAGTGGAAACGGCAGGGGGGAAAGTGACCGTTTTTCCACACTTTGCAGCATTCCCCACGGTCCCGTGATCAAAATCTGGACCCTTGGCAGCTGGCGTGTATTTGTGACGGCTGGGATGACTTTTTACGACCTTCTGACAAGCAAAGTTAACGGGGGAAGCCAGATTCACTTAACAACCGTGTTAGTAACCTTCCGTGTTTTCCTGAAAATAAGCCCTAGCTTGATTTTTCACGATGCTCGTAACATAAGCCCCACCCCCAAAAATAAACCCCAGTTAAGATCGTCAGCCAGACGGACGCATTTAGTACCGTATTTCCCTGAATAAAAAGACCTAACCGTAAAATAAGCCCTGATGCCTCTTTTGCAGCAAAAATTAATACAAGACCCGGTCTTATTTTCGAGCAAACACGGTAACCACTGCCGTGGTTCACGTAACATCTGTGGCAAGAAAGGTCGTAAAATGGGGCAAAATTAACAACTGTCTCGCTTAGCAATGGAAATTGTGGAGTCAATTGTCATTATAGGTCAAGGACTAAATTGTGCTACTGACTTCTCCTCTTGTGGTGTGTATAACGCCGTCAGTTCTTGAGGGACATTGCGTCGCTGCTTCTGTCAGCTTCACAGAAGGCGGTGGAGGCATCTAGCCAACCTTTGCTGATCTTGAAAAGGATCCTGTTAGTCAGGTCCGTGCAAGAGAAGACCAACGTTTAACCTTCTGAGGTTAAAAATTAACTTTTAACCTCCTTGCAAATCTCAATCTGCCAAATTATTTCCTTCCCAGCTAAGGCTTCATCCAGAGGTCCCCAACCTTTTCGGCACCGGGGACCAGTTCATGGAGAAACTGTTTTTTCCACAGACCGGAGAGTGTGTGGTTTTGTGTGCTGCCTGCATCCCACAGATGGGGCTTTGCTTGTTTGTGCAGACACGGACCAGGGGTTGTAGACCCCTGGCTTAATCCATGTTCGAGCATCCAACTGGGAGCAACTTTTTGTTTAAAAAAAAAAAGATGGAGAATCACAAGAGGAGGAATATGAAAGGAGGGTTTGGGGTCAGGAGTTAAGCTGCTCCTTTGGCTGTATTTATTAGACATCCTATCAATCACCCTCATCTCCGGAGGATTAATAACATCCGGAGGGAGCAGGCGAAGACCTTTATGGACCCAGACATTTGTTTTCCATTCTTTGGCCTGCTGCAAATTTCAATCTTGAAATCTCAAGTTGCAGGTAACACAAAGCTTTTAAGGCAATCTAGAGATTGCCGCAGCTGTCAAGAGGAGTAACACAGCCATCAAATTACTGACAGCAAAAGGACAAACCCTTCTGTTTGTGTGTACCGAGCTGTTACAGGTAGTCCTTAACTTACAACAGTTATTTTATTTATTTATTTATTTATTATATTTATATCCCGCCCTTCTCCGAAGACTCAGGGCGGCTTACAAGCTTAGCAGTAGCCTTCATTCTATGTATATGCCTGCTTGTTAGGGCTTTCACACACACCCCAAGCGGCATTATTACAAAGTCAGCTTAATTGCCCCCCAACAATCTGGGTCCTCATTTTACCTACCTCGGAAGGATGGAAGGCTGAGTCAACCTTGAGCCTGGTGGGATGCGAACCTGCACTAATTGCAGGCAGCTGGTGTTACTTAAGGAGACTGTTTGAAGTTACAATGGCTCTGTAAAAAATGGACTTATGACTGTTTATTTCACCTTTAACGATTGTTGCAGTCTTCCCATGGTCACGTGATTAAAAACTTGGGTGCTTATTATCATGTATGGTGGACATGTGTTAAAGCAAAGAGATATTGGACAAAAATGCATACTTGGCTAGAAAAAATGTTGGGAAAATATGTAGATTTTAAACCTGAACTTATTTTAATTAGGTAGAATGCCAGAAAAGATTGATAAACAAAGTATATACTTAATTTTACATGGGATAACAGCGGCAAGAATCATATTCGCACAACACTAGAAAACATGAAGAAATACCACCCAGAGGAAGAAACAATTAAAAAAATTACTAGAATGTGTGGAAATGGACAGACTTACTTTGTGGCTGAAAGAAAAAGAAGAAATAGAATACTTTCAAATGTGGGACTTATTTTATCAATGGCTGGAGAAAAGGATAAAGGTTTAGGAATTAAACTTGTATTAGTCAATGATAAACTCAGACAACACGTTTCTTGAAAAAGTACTGCTGAATTGTAGGAAAAAAATATTAAAAACTTTATTTTTTAAAAAATTGGATGCTTGGCAGTTGGTTCATATTTACAACGGTTGCAGTGTCCCGGCGTTATGTCATCCCCTTTGGTGACCTTTTGACCAGCAAAGTCAATGGGGGAAGAAGCCAAATTCACATAATAATAATAATAATAATAATAATAATAATAATAATAATAATAATAATAATAATATAAAGTTGGAAGGGACCTTGGAGGTCATCTAGTCCAACCCCCTGCTCAGGCAGGAAACCCTATACCATTTCAGGCAAATGGCTGTCCAGTCTCTTCTTAAAAACCTCCAGTGTTGGAGCATTCACCACCTCTGGAGGCAGGTGGTTCCACTGGTTAATTGTTCTAACTGTCAGGAAGTTTCTCCTTAGTTCTAGGTTGCTTCTCTCCTTGACTAGTTTCCATCCATTGCTTCTTGTCCTGCTTTCAGGTGGTTTGGAGAATAGCTTGACTCCCTCTTCTTTGGGGCAGCCCCTGAGATATTGGAACACTGCTATCATGTCACCACTCACCCTTCTCTTCATTAAACTACACATACCCAATTCCAGCAACTGTTCCCTATATCTTTTAGCCTCCAGTCCCCCAATCATCTTTGTTGCTCTTCTCTGTACCCTTTCTAGAGTCTCGACATCTTTTTGACATCGTGGTGACCAAAACTGGATGCAGTATTCCAGGTGTGGCCTTACCAAAGCATTGTAGAGTGGTATTAGTACTTCACTTGATCTTGATTCTATCCCTCTGTTAATGCAGCCTAGCACTGTGTTGGCTTTTTTGGCAGCTGCAGCACACTGCTGGCTCATATTGAAGTGATTGTCTACTAAGACTCCGAGATCCCTCTTAACAATATTGTTACTAACTTAAACAGCTGCAGTGATTCACTTAACAATGGTGGCAAGAAAGGTTGTAAAATGGGGCCAAATTGACTAAACCAATGTGATTGAGTTTATCATGGTACCTCCCACCCAGATCAGAGACCGTGAAAGGAACAGATGGAGACAGACCGGGTCAGAGCCCCTGAAATGGACATTCGTCCGTTTCTTTTGCTTTTCTGTTCCTTGCTATCCCCTCCATTCTTTTTATCCCATTAAATAATAATAATAATCCGTCTTGCCTTCCAAGTCCAAACAAAGACATTTTTTGTTCAAGGATCCCACCAAACTGCAGCATAAAACCACGGGCCATTTCTGTCTTGGCAGCTGTGATTTTGACACCCGGTCTGTCAAAATAATTAATATCTTGGTCTCAGGTTTTGCTTTTGCACAAAGCTTCACTGATTCTAAACCCCCCCTCCCAGTTCCACATCACCCCTCCCTAACTTCTCATCACTCAACAAGCTGGAAAAACCACGGGTGCAGGGGAGTGAAAAATTTTCTCGGGAAATCAACCCTTTTTAGGGTGATTAGATCTTAGTTGCAAAGGAGAGTTAAGGTTGACTTTTCAATTCGGGTCCAATCGTCTTACAGAAACGGAAACACAGTTCTGTCTTATTGGTTATGTAAGGATTTTTCAAAGTATCTTGAAAGGACACCACACTGGATAAGAATCAGAATCAGAATTGAGCTGAAAGGGACCTTGGAGGTCTTCTAGTCCAGCCCGCTGCTCTAACAGGCGATTGCACCATTTCAGACGAGTGACCGTCCAGTCTCTTCTTAAAAACCTCCAGTGACGCACCCACAACGTCACAAAGACAGGTAGTCCTTGACTTACAACCATTTGTTTACTGACTGTTCAAGGTTACAACGGGACTGGAAAAAAGGGACTTATGACCATTTTTCACACTGAGAACTGTTGCAGCATCCCCGCAGTCACGTGGTCAAAATTCAAACGCTTGGCAACTGGCAAGTACTTACGACGGTTGCAGGGTCCCGCGGTCAGGTGACACCCCCCCCCCCGCCCTTCTGCAATATTCTGACAAGCCAAGTCAATGGGGAAGCCAGATTCACTTATTGTTGTTGTTAGCTGCGAAGTCGTGTCCGACCCATCGCGACCCTATGGACAACGTTCCTCTAGGCCTTCCTGTCCTCTACCATCTTCTGGAGTCCATTTAAGCTCACGCCTACTGCTTCAGTGACTCCATCCAGCCACCTCATTCTCTGTCGTCCCCTTCTTCTCTTGCCCTCAACCTTTCCCAGCATGAGGCTCTTCTCCAGTGAGTCCTTCCTTCTCATTAGGTGGCCAAAGTATTTGAGTTTCAGCTTCAGGATCTGGCCTTCTAAAGAGCAGTCAGGGTGGATCTCCTCTAGGACTGACCGGTTTGAGCGCTTTGCAGTCCAAGGGACTCGCAGGAGTCTTCTCCAGCACCACAGTTCAAAGGCTTCAATTCTTTGGCGCTCAGCCTTTTTTATGGTCCAACTTTCACTGCCATACATTGCAACTGGGAAGACCATAGCCTTGACTATACGCACTTTTGTTGACAGGGTGATGTCTCTGCTTTTTAGTGTGCTGTCTAGATTTGCCATGGCTTTCCTCCCAAGGAGCGTCTTTTAATTTCTTAACAACCGTGTCACTTAACAACCGTGTTAACTAACCTAACCACCGCAGTGAGTCACTTAACAACCCTGGCAAGAAAGGTCGTTAAATGGGGCCAAATTCGCTGATCTACCTTGCTTGGTAATCGGTTGGGTTCAGTTGAGGACTATCTGTACAGTGAGTCATAAACAAAGCAACCGGCTGGATGACACAATAGAAGATAGAAGGACAGAGTTGGAAGGGACCTTGGAGGTCATCTAGTCCAACCCCCTGCTCAGGCAGGAAACCCTGTACCATTTCAGACAAATGGCTGTCCAGTCTCTTCTTAAAAACTTCCAGTGTTGGAGCACCCACAATGTCTGGAGGCAGGTTGTTCCACTGGTTAATTGTTCTAACTGTCAGGAGATTTCTCCTTAGTTCTAGGTTGCTTCTCTCTTTAATACCTTCCACCCATTATTTCCTGAATTGCCTTGGAGAATACGTCGACCCCTTCTTCTTCTTTCCGACAGCCCCGCAGCCCTTCCCTCCAAACACTAACCAGAATTAAAGCGAACTCAGCTTAGCTTATTGTGCGGATAACCATCATTTGCCGTTGCCCATCACTCTGATGCAAATACTGTAGTCTCGTTCTTCGAAACATCCTGCAGCAGGATCAAACGACAACGGGCTTCTTGCATGCCTGCCGGTCCTTTCCTTGCTTTGCTCTAATGTACCTATCGGGAACTTAATTTCTTAATGAAAAAACAATGTCTTTCGAAATCAGAAATGAAGTTAATTCGTGAACTTCATTTCGTATTTCGAAAGACCCCCTTTTTAATGAGACAGCCCAAGTATCATATTTATATCTATCCAAGTATCATATTGATGATGAGGCAGGCTGCAAGGCTTCTTAGGATATAAAGCCGGAGATGTGTATCTACGAAGGAACAAGACAAAAAAACTAAGCTGCTGAGCTAAGCTGCCCAGAAGGAAGCTTTAAAAAAAAAAAAAGGCAACGAACAATTTTGGCCGATTTCTGCAAAGCGGATACCGTATATACTTGAGTATAAGCCGAATTTTTCAGCCCACTTTTTGGGCTGAAAAATTCCACTTCGGCTTATACTCCAGTCAACAAAAAAACTTACCGAGGACTTGTGCGCGGCCGAGGCTTTGGTGCTTCCGGGATCGCGTGCACCTCTCCCAAGCCACCGCCGTCCGGAGACCTGCCGAAGTTTGGGGAGGTTTGGGGAGGTGCGCGCGCAAACCTCCCCAAACGTCGGCAGGTCTCCGGACCTCCGCGCCCTGCCTGCCTGCTTCTTTCCGCAGCGGAAAGAAGCAGCCTGCCTGCTTCTTTTGGGAGGTTGATGGGGCAGACAGAGGCGTTCCAGAGACAGAGCGCCTTCAATTTACGACCAAAATTTCCATTGCTAACCAAGGCAGTTGTTAAGTGAGTTTCGTTGCATTGTGTGACCTTTTTTTTTTTTTTTTGCCACAGTCGTTAAGCAACTCACTCCAGTTCTTAAGTGAAACAGGCGGTTGTTAAGCGAATCTGGCTTCCCCCATTGACTTCGCTTGCTGGAAGCCAGCTGGGATCGTTACCAATAGTGACCCCGTCATAAATGGTGCAACGTGATCCTGATCGTAAATGTGAAAAATGGTCGGAAGTCACTTTTTTTCCCAGTGCCGTCATAACTCTCTGAACGGTCACTAAATGAATTGTGGTAAGTCAGGGACTTCTGTATTCCCATATCTCCCGTTGCAAAGCATAAACTCCCTTTCCTAGGGGTGCAAAAAAAAATATTTTTTTTTCCTCCGCTAATTTCAGAATTTTGCCACGCACATTTCCAATCAAGCAACGCAGGGAACAAAACATACATTTGAAAATAAGCACGCGTGTTATTTGTGGAACGTTACAGAATCAAGTTCCAGGCGGGGAAAATAAATAAATATCCACCTTTTTTTTTTCCCCCACCCGCCCAGCCGCCGAGCTCTCGAACTGTTTCACAGCACATTAAGCAGCGGTGGAAAATGATAATAAATTGGTGTAATTTCAGAGCAGAGCCTAAAGATACCTTATCTGTAACTCAAGGAGCTTCACTTCAAACCTTCCTCTCTTTGGAGACAGGAAAACAAAGCAAGCTTGGGCGCCCGACTCCTCACTCCAAGCGTATAAATTAAAGAGCAGAAGGAATTACTGACTAGGAGACTTTATTACTGCTAATGTAATACACGCAGTTCGGTCAGCAGAAGGGGGCAAACGCACTCAAAATTTCATTTCGAAAAAGAGAAGGTACACCATAATAAAAAGAGTAGATAAATAAGGATTGGCACTGACGATAGCTTGGAAGGCTGGATTTCAAGGCAGGCTGCTGCTTTGCTCCTAACAGCCTCTAAATCAATTTTATGCTAGAGGGTTTTTTTTTTTTGGTTTTTTAACCCCAAGAGAGTCTAAATCTCTTTGGAGATGAAGCACGCTGTCAAACTGGATTGGAAACATGTCTGCGAGCCACATGGGTCAAAAAAAAAAAAAAAAAAAAAAGAGAATCGGAGCTATCCCTGGAACAAATCTCAAATGTTTGAAATCAACCTTTGCTGGGGTGGATAAGATGCTTGAGTGAGAATCATGGGTGCCATTTAAACCCGAATTCAGATGAGATAAGAGAGGAGGGGAGGGGGGAAGGAAGCATCAATCTTCCACCACCCCCCTCCCCTTAGTTCTTGTTGTTGTGCCTTTTGTATCATCTTGTTCGACAGAGATGGAAGATGCTACCACACGGCAATAGGCAGAGGGACAGAATCAAGATCACATGAAGTGTGAATACCACTTTATGATGCCTTGATGAGACCACAAATTGAATCCAGTTTTGGTTGCCACGATATAAAAAAGATGTCGAGACTCTAGAGCAGGGGTCTTCAAACATGGCTCTTTTATGACCCGTGGACTTCCACTCCCAGAATTCCTCAGAAAGGCACAAGTCATAAAAGGGCCAAGTTTGAAGACCCCCTGCTCTAGAAAGAGTGCAGAGAAGAGCAACAAAGATGATTAGGGGGGCTGGAGGCTAAAACATATGTAGAACGGTTGCTGGAATTGGGTATGTTGTCTTTAATGAAAAGAAAGATGAGGGGTGACATGATAGCAGTGTTCCAGTATCTCAGGGATTGCCCCAAAGAAGAGGGAGTCAAGCTATCCTCCAAAGCGCCTGAAGCAACGGATGGAAACTCATCAAGGAGAGAAGCAACCTGGAACTAAGGAGAAATTTCCTAACAGTTAGAACAATTAATTAGCAGAACAGCTTGCCTTCAGAAGTTGTGAATGTTCCAACAATGAAAGTTTTTTTTTAAAAAAAAAAAGATTGGGCAGCCATTTGTCTGGAATGGTACAGGGTTTCTTGCCTTGCGGGTTGGACTAGAAGACCTCCAAAGTCCCTTCCAACTCTGCTATTCTGTTATTCTCTACGCATCATACGATTTTTACTGTTATTTTAAGTTTATTATAGTCACCCACTCCGATAAGACTCTGGGAAGCTTACAAATACAAAACAATAAAAGTAGTTAAAAACATTCAACCTATAGGCAAGCTTCTAGTTAACCATCATAATCAATCAATCAATTGAATCAATCAAACCACAAACTCATCAACCCTCAGCCTGAGATCATGCTTGCTTTTACTTTAGAGGAGTTTTTCTCAACTTTGGCAGCTTTGAGCTATGTGGACTTCAACTCCCACAATTCCCCAGTCAGCATGAATTCTGGGAGTTGAAGTCCATACAGCTTAAAACTGCCAAGGTTGAGAAACATTGCTCTAGGGCAGGGGTCTTCAAACTTGGCCCCTTCATGACTTGTGGACTTCAACTCCCAGAATTCCTCAGCCAGCATGCCTGGCTGAGGAATTCTGGGAGTTGAAGTCCACAAGTCATAAAAGGGCCATGTTGAGGACCCCTGTTCTAGGGTGAATCCAGTTCCCTGATTGGTAGACAAGGAGCCATGGCCTGGGACCCTCCTCCCCATCTGGGGAGGGAGTGCACCTTGGAATTCTGGGAACTGAAGTCCCAACTCCATTGGAAAGGGGCCACCTTAAGCAATTACTCTGTTAGTGACTCATAAATGATTGGTGGGCTCAAAAATACACATTGGGAAAATGACTTCTGGGAAATGAATACATTTAAAAATCAGTCCTGATTGGCTGTTTCATATGGCATTACCCACGGTCTTTGCATCAACAAGCTCAATGCTAATTTTCCCTTCTGTTTTAAGCCATGCTGGTGATGATCTACAACAGAGGTCTTCAAACTCGGCCCTTTTATGACTCATGGACTTCAACTCCCAGAATTTCTCAGCCAGGCATGCTGGCTGAGGAATTCTGGGAGTTGAAGTCCATGAGTCATAAAAGGGCCGAGTTTGAAGACCCCTGATCTACAAGTAGCAAATAATAACAGAAATAAAAAAATACACACAGTAAAATCTCCATTCAGCTGTCTAACTTTGAAATGCCCCCTCTTTTTGGCCTTTTTCCTTTCTCAAGATTGTTAATATTTAGGCTGCTGTTATTTTTAAACTTTCTACTGCTTTTTTCTTTTATTATTGTTTGCTGTTTAAATTCCTTATTTTACCCTGGGCAGTTCTATGTAATGTCTTAATGTCCTTTTCACTTGTTGCCATTTATTGTTCTGTTTGCTGATATATATATATATATTTGCTGTAAACCAGCAAATTGAAAACAAACAAGTATTTTACATAAGTAAATAAATCATGCCTTTGGTAGACAAGTAAATAAGTGAATACATCTAGTGCCAGGAAAAAAATTTCCCCCATTATTTTAAATAAAACACACACAGATCAAGAACTGCCTCTGCCAAATTATTACGCAGGCAGTCCTTGACTTATGACAATTGGGACCAGAATTTTTTTTCATCACAAGCACAAAATCCAGAAGTGATATGCAAATAAAAAATGTACTTAAATATATTCTCCTCTTTGAATAAATTAATTGAACCATTCCTGCTTTATCTTCCTTGATATGGAAGTAGCATGTATTTCTGTTTGCACCAAATAATCTTTATCAACTATTACCATTTTTGTTAGTAAAGTTCACTGTCTTTTTTCAGATTCTTTGGCCTCACAGGAAAAAAAAAATACTTAAATGCTAAACTTTTCTTCAAACGCATTTCTAAACAATCAAAGCATTCTAATAACATCTTTAACTTCATAACGTACAGGCTTTGAACTTCAGTATTAAATTTAGATGCCCCCTCCAAATTACCCTTATTAGAATAATTTATTTTTCTTTTATAAAAATCCTTTTTAAAACTCAAAAAAATTCTCTAAACTATTACATTTTTTAACTTTCCAGCACACATTTTTATTCTATCCCTATGCACACAAATGCAATCAATCTGTTGCATTAATGAAAAATTTTAGTTTATTCAAAAAAAGATTAAAACACCAAAATATTAAAAAAAAAGAAAAAAACACAACAAAAAAAGGCATTAACAAAAAAAGTGTCTTGACAAATAAAACCCAAAACCCTAACACATATACACATAACATCCTTCCTAGTTGAACGCTGATTAGTATAATGCAACAATGTTGGTTCTTGCAAAATAGGCCAAAAGAATTTTAAATTGTTCAACTTCTTACAAGTTGTTAGCCTATCATCGATAAATTATTAATTTTATATTAATAGTACATATTAATATACTATATTAA
Organism: Vipera latastei; assembly: GCA_024294585.1. Taxonomy (NCBI): domain Eukaryota; kingdom Metazoa; phylum Chordata; class Lepidosauria; order Squamata; family Viperidae; genus Vipera; species Vipera latastei. The sequence continues at coordinate 5,707,184 of CM044357.1, forward strand.
TAATATATTAGTAACAAACTGGCTAAGAGAAAAACCAATAAAAATGAACATATTGTGTAAAAATATAAGTAATAAAAATTGTGAACAGTAATAAAAGAAACACAAGACTGAAATTCCAAAATCCTCTGTTAACTGTTATTGTAATCAACTAGTGGAAAATTTACCACACTTCAAATTCCCAGTATTAGCCCTAATGGGTACTGGATCAAGTATTCAAGTTTATTTCTTTATACCATCTTTTATCAATTGCTGATAGATTGAATACAATACGACCAGTCTCCAAAGCCAATCTATCTTCCCCCAAAAAACTTTTGCCCTTTTAATGTAAACAAATAATCAGAACTTTGAGCAATTTAACTAAACAAAATAGTTTATCTTCTTCTAATTTATGACTCCAGAGTTGCCACAAAGTCCCCAAATTTAGATCAAAAGCATCCATCAGGCACGTCACTTTATGCCTGGCAGATTGAGGATATTACAAAACCGCAGAATTGAAAACAATATCCATGAAGAATTAATAATAGCACTGGATCCAAATCGTAAGATTAGTACATTTTTTAAAAAATAAATGCAAAGCAAACTTTTCACTTATTTTTTTGATCCGGTTTCTACAGAAAGATTTTTGCTTTCAATTTTTTTAAAAACAAAAGATCTATATATGTAGATTAGACCTTTAAGAACAAAATTGTACAGGTAGTCAGCCCTTAATTTACAACAGTCACTAAATGAATGCTTGTAAGTGGAGGACTACTGGTATGTAAGCCGGGACTTTAGAACACTGGATGTTTTTAACAACACTGGAAGTTTTTAAGAAGAGACTGGACAGCCATTTGTCTGAAATGGTATGGGGTTTCCTGCCCTTCCAACTGATTCTATTCTATTCTATTCTATTCTATTCTATTCTATTCTATTCTATTCTATTCTATTCTATTCTATTCTATTCTACTCCACTCCACTCCATATTCTATTCTACCCTACCCTACTTTATTCTATTCCATTGCATTCTATATTCTACTCTACCCTACCCTATCCTACTCTACTGTATTCCATATTCTACCCTACCCTACTCCATTCCATTCCACTCCATTCCATATTCTATTCTACCCTACCCTACCCTACCCTACCCTACCCTACCCTACCCTACTCTATTCTATTCTATTCCATTCCATTCAGTGTTCTACCCTACCCTATTCTCTTCCATTCCATTCCGTATTTTACTCTACCCTACTTTATTCTATAACATTCAATTCTGTATTCTATTCTACCCTACCCTACCCTACCCTACTCTACTCTATTCTATTCCGTATTCTACCCTACCCTACTCCATTCAACTCCACTCCATATTCTGTTCTATTCTACCCTACCCTACCCTATTCTATTCTATTCCATTCCGTGTTTTACCCTACCCTACATTACCCTATCCTGCTCTACTCCACTCCGCTCCATTCCATTCCATTCCATTGGTTGGGCAATTGTGTGCCTAAACCTTCTCCTACCAGGTTTAAATATATGTGATGTCCCTTGTAATGGGCTGCCTTAATTTAACTGCATTTAGAGTTTCAGATTGCTCAGCAGATAAGGGGAGGGAAAAAATTTTTAGAGCATCTTTCAGGAAGGCCTAAACTATTTGGGTATAAAAGCTGTACGGTAGTCAACATATATTAAGCTAAAGCAAACAACGTGGGACACGGCTCTCTCCTCACCTTTCCTTCATCCTGTCTCTGTGCCACTGACTGGTCTTGAGAAAGCATGGATAATTATGCTGACTTGCATTGATTCCCCCTCCCCGCCAAGAGAATTGATTGCGGAGTTTGCCCAGACGGTTAATGATTGAGAATAGAATAAAAGTGACAACAGGTAGCAGTTTAAAAGAGTCACCTTTAAGGAAGACACTGACCACAGTAACATCACGTGTCTCCCCCCCTCCCCCCCTCCAACTTGTCTCCCTCTTTCTTAACTCTGTTTTGAAAATTAAGCTTTTTCTGAGACAGGTGATTGCTGTTCCACCCTTCTCTGCCAAATGAGGTAATGCCGTCAAAGCAAATTCTTGCAGCAAACCGAGAACTGAGAACAGCGAAACAGCAGATCCAGCAATATCCCTAATTTCTGCTCCAGTAACGTTCAGCAGACCATCACATTCCTGGGTTCATCTGCACTGCAAAAAAATAAAAAATCGCAAAACGATCGCAGCGGAGTTTGAGAGAGGAATTGACTTAATCGTCCTTTTCTTCACTGCTTTCCTCAAATGTTTCTCAAATTTTTCCATAGGCTAAAAACAAGATTATTTTCCTACTTTTGTTTGTTTGGGTTTCCCCCCCCCCAGGTGGCCATTTGCCTAGTAGACCGTGGGAATGCTGTAGATGTAGTTTATCTTGATTTCTGCAAAGCGTTTTTAAGAAAAGACTCCAGGATGTTCTGACAAGGAAGATGGTTAAAAATATTGGTAGGGTGACATTTCTATTAAAATAAAGGCCGCTAAATGCCGCTTGAAAAACCCTGTTCCAAGACAGACTACCACTGTTTTCAAAACTAAGCCATTAATTTGGGTGCCCTGGGATTTGATCCCAAATCTGGTATTGAACATTTGATGAATGACTTTAATAAAGAGGAAAAGAGATAGCTTATCAAATGCACAAATGATAGGGAACTGGGTGGAATGGCTAATAACTTAGAAGGCAGCAATACAACTTAGAATGTTTGTGAGAAGTTAAGAGAACTTAAGAGGGAGGGAGGGAGGAAAGAAAGACAAATAGCAGCCAAAAGATTTTATCCATCGGTACAAATAGTCCCCAACTTACAACAGTTTGTTTAGTGACCACTCAAAGTTAACAAGTTAACATTGAAAAAAAATGACATATGACCCGTTTTTCACACTTACGAATCTTGCAGCATTCCCATGGTCACATGGTCAAAATTCAGAGGCTTGGCAACTGACTCGTATTTATGATGGTTGCAATGTCCCGGGGTCACGTGATTCCCCCTTTGCAACCTTCCGACAAGCAAAGTCAACAGTGAAGCCAGATTCACGTAACAATCTTGTCACTGATTTAACAACTGCAGGGATTCACCTAACAACGGTCGTAAAATGGAGCAAAGTCCACTTCACAACTGTCCCGCTTAGCAACAGAGATTTTGGGCTCCGCCGTGGTCGTTAAGTCAAGGAATACCTGCATTAGATGTATTTTAGAGTGACTTTTGGACAATATGGAATTTTTGCTTGAAACAGCCACACAACCAGTCCCCCCCCCCCCGTTGTATCCAAAGGGCAGCCGGTTTTATCCTATGTACCAAAACTGCAAAGTAATTTCAGGGGGGTCTCTTTAAGTCTGCCTGTGAAGATTGCTAATTAAAAGATTCGCTTGGATAGGAAGCCCAGGTTTTGTTTTTTTTTAAAAAATAACAAACAACAACAAATTACTAACTGAACAACTCCAGTGACTCACTTAACAGCTGTGGCGAGGAAGTTCGTAAAATGGGCCAAAACTCACTGAACAGCTGTCTCGCTTAGCAATGGAAAATTTGGACCTCACTCTGGTTGATTAAGTTGTGATTCAGTGTCAGACTGTGCTCCTGGCAGCTGAGTCTGAGGAATCTGAGGAGGAGGAGGAGGGGTTTGAAGAGCCTTTGGTGTTGGAGGGAGGCTCTGATGCACTGCAGGACTCTCAGCCTGGCCTCTCCAATCGTGTTCCTCATGAGGCTCAGCTGTGTGAGGAGGAGGTGTCGGACTCAGAGGAGTCACAGCTGAATCTGTTCAGAGACACTAGAAGCAGAAGGCAATCCAGCAGAGCAGAGCAGAGAAAATCAATGAGGCAACTCAGTGAAAAGAGGAGAAGGCATTGAGAAGCCATGCCTTGGGGCTGATAATAAAAGGGGAAGGTGTGGGCGGTGTTGGTTGCTGAAGGCAACCGTTCGGAGACACTCAAAGAGAATCCTGGTCTGTTCTTGCTAATCTGTTTGACTCTTGTTTGACTCTTGATGGATGTTTTGAATCATGTATTTTTGGTTGAAGAAAATATTCTGCTGCTTTTTTGTTTGAAAGACTTTATTATTTGAAACTGGAAATAAATGTGGGTTGTTTTTTTCCCCAGCCTATTGATTGCTAAAAGGAAAAAGGGCTTGTCCCTGACACACAAACAGGGCCAGTTGTAGGCTGGAACAGAACAGATTAGCCACATAAACAGGACACAGACATTCAGGAGCCCAGCCCGGGTACATAACCGGCTCTTCCAGAGGTCTTCTGAATGTTGGATTATTATAGACCAACATGCCTTCTACAAGGCTTTCCATTTAGAACATTTGAATTCTCTCCAAAAAGCACCCATTAAAAAAAACTCTCTCCATCTGATCACCTCCTTCCTGCTGTATTTACTCTACCCAATCTTGGCTGAACCCCAAAGGTATATTATCCTTAAGGGTAACAAAGCTTATATTCTAAGCCAGAGGTCCCCAACTTTTTGGGCACAAGGGACCAGTTAGTTGGAGATTTTTCTGCCGACCGGAGGGGCTGTGTGGTTTTGTGTTCTGCCTGCATCTCACGGATGGGGCTTTCCTTGTTTGTGCGGACCGGTTGCCGGCATGCTGCAGCCCGGTACTGGTCCACGGACCGGGGGTTGGGGACCCCTGGTCTCAGCCAGAGGTCTGCAACCTTTCTCATTTGGCGGACCAGAGGGAAAGGGAGGAGAAAGCATTTTACGTGCACACGCTAGTGGCGAACTGTTTTTCCCCGCGTTTGCATAGTGGTGACGCTAGCATGAGTGGGGGGGTGTGAGTGTACGGACTGGCCAGCCTGTTCCACGGCCTGGTGGCCAGTACGCCACGGCCCAGTAGTGGGCCGTGGCCCACAGGTTGGGTACCCCTGCTCTAAGCTTTCAGCCTGCCTGGCAAATCTCCACCAGCAGTGATCGATTGTATTTTACAACCCAAACCGCCTACAAGGGTCCTCTTGCAGCCTGTCTAGCGTGGTGCAAACCCAGATTTTGTTCAACCAGCAGGCTTTTACATTTGGGCAAGAAAAAAACCAAATGCAGAGGGTTAGCATAGGTGGTAGCTTGCTCAATAGTAGCAACGACGAGAGGGCTCTCGTAGTCCCAGTGGACAATTACCTAAATATGAGCCAGCAGTGTGCGGCAGCTGCCAAAAAGGCCAACACAATGCTAGGCTGCAATAACAGAGGGATAGAATCAAGATCATGTGAGCGTTGGGATAGCCTAGAGGCGATGGATTACGTTATCCTTTGCGTGGGACGCTGGGGTTCCAATCACAGGTACTGTACTCCTTTATATAAAGAACGGTTGCTGGAATTGGGTATGTCTAGTTTAATTAAAAGAAGAACTAGCAGTCTTCCAATATCTCAGGGCTGCCACAAGGAAGAGGGAGTCAAGTTGTTCTCCAAAGCACCTGAAGGCAGGAGAAGAAGCAACGGATGGAAACTAATCAAGGAGAGAAGCAGCCTAGAACTAAGGAGAAACTTCTTGACAGTTAAAACAATTGATCAGTGGAACAACCTGCCTCCAGAAGCTGTGGATGCTCCAAACCTGGAAGCTTTCAAGAAGAGACTGGACTGCCATCTGTCAGAAATGGTAAGGTCTCCTGCTTGGGCAGAAGGATTGAACTAGATGACCTCCAAGGTCCCTTCCAACCTATTCTATTCTATTCTATTCTATTCTATTCTATTCTATTCTATTCTATTCTATTCTATTCTATTCTATTCTATTCTATTCTATTCTATTCTATTCTATTCCATATTTTCTATTCTATTCTATTCTATTCTATTCTATTCTATTCTATTCTATTCTATTCTATTCTATTCTATTCCATTCCATTCCATATTTTCTATTCTATTCCATTTCATATTTTCTATTCTATTCTATTCTATTCTATTCTATTCTATTCTATTCTATTCTATTCTATTCTATTCTATTCTATTCTATTCTATTCTATTCTATATTTTTTTTATTCTATTCTATTCTATTCTATTCTATTCTATTCTATTCTATTCTATTCTATTCTATTCTATTCTATATTTTTTATTCTATTCTATTCCATTCCATTCCATATTTTCTATTCTATTCCATTTCATATTTTCTATTCTATTCTATTCTATTCTATTCTATTCTATTCTATTCTATTCTATTCTATTCTATTCTATTCTATTCTATTCTATTCTATTCTATTCTATATTTTTATTCTATTCTATTCTATTCTATTCTATTCTATTCTATTCTATTCTATTCTATTCTATTCTATTCTAGTCTAGTCTAGTCTAGTCTATTCTATTCTATTCTATTCTAGTCTAGTCTATTTTTTTATTCTATTCTATTCTATTCTATTCCATTCCATTCCATATTTTCTATTCTATTCCATTTCATATTTTCTATTCTATTCTATTCTATTCTATTCTACACTACTCTACTCTACTCTACTCTACTCTACTCTACTCTACTCTACTCTACTCTATATTCTATTCTCATAGCTGGATGCCTGTTTTGAAAATCTTTCAGGGCAGCTATTGCACCCAGACCACCCTGGTGTTCCTCGCTGGCATGCAAGCTATTCATTCATCTGGCTTTCGAAATTTCAGCCCCGCAATAAGATTGGACAAAGAAACAGCAATCAAGCGATTTGCATGCCAGGCAGGTAATTACAGAATCTGTAAAATTACAGTGATTAAGGCAGCCCTGTGAAGGAGCGCAGAGGACGTTTCCAAGCAACTTGGAGAGAGGAGAGGGGAGAAAAAAAAATAAGGGGGGGGACGCTTTAATTAAAACAGCTACATTTTTTTTGACCCCCACCCCCCACCCCACCCCTTCTTGAAACTGATCTGCTCCATTTCTCACCCTCCCTCCTGGGGGTGGGGGGAAATGGCAAGCGGGTTAAAAAGGAACAAAAGGGCGAGATGCGAAGGGATCTACGGAAAATCCAGGCATAATAAATAGGCCTGACGGTGACATTAGAGATGGTTCATTTGGTGGAGTGTGATTAAAGTGGGGGAGGGGGAAAGAGATCCCCTTTTCTTATGGAAATAAGGGATCCCTGGGCCCAATGCTTATCACCTACAACAGAAGTGGGAAGAAGAAGAGACAGCGTTCCAAAAGTGTAGCCCAGTCAACGGATCTAGAGACAGATCCTTCTTCCCCATGCCATGCTGGCGCCAAGCATGGGGTTCTGGTGTGATCCTTGGATTCAAAACCACCAAACTAGGTTTTTTTTTTCCCCTCCTTCTGCCTCTTCTTTCCGAAAGAGCGCTGGGCAAAGCAGCACATCAAGATGGAAGACAATTAACCATGATTTGCAGGAAAGCTAGGAAGGTGGTCCTCGACTTACAACAGTTTGTTTAGTGAGTCGTTCAAAATTGCAACGGCCCTGAAAAAAGTGGCTTATGGCCGTTTTTCACCCTTACAACTGTTGCAGCATCAACGTGGTCACATGATCAAAAGTCAGACCCTTGGCAACCGACTCATATTTACGACGGGGTCCTGTGATCCCCTTTGGCGACCTTCTGACAAGCAAAGTCAATGGCGGAAGCCGGATCCACTTAACAACCGTGAGACTAATTTAACAACTGTAGCGGTTCACTTAACGACCGGGGCAAGAAAGGTCGTAAAATGGGGCAAAGCTGACTGAACGACTCCCTCACTTAGCAGCGTGAATTTTGGGTTCCCTTGTGGACGTTAAATCGAGGATTCAACTGTTATGCTTGTACAGGTAAGTCCTCGACTTACGACCGCGACTGTGTGCAAAGTTTCTGCTTCTAAGCCGGGCCGTTATTAAGTTATTAGCTTCCTAGCTGGGAAAGTAAAAGAACAGATGTAAGTTAAATTATGTGGCATTCAGAAACGGCTCTTACCCTTAAGCCACTTAAATGCTAAATCACATTTCACAATCTGTGAGACTTAGGCTGAACACAACAAACTGGGCCTTCAAATGACACAGCCCCCCCCCACCACCACCAACCCCCCCTCTTTTTATATATGTTGTGCCAGGCAAGATACCCCCTCCAAGCATGAAAGGAAAAGGACTTCAAGAGTTAGCAATTTCTCCTGGAAAGGTGCCAAGCTAGATGGAGGTTCCTGTTTGCCCCCCCCACCCCCCCACCCCAATTCCGTTTCCTAATTCTCCAGATTTGGTGGGTGGCTGTTATTTAAACTTTCATCCTCTTCACATCCTAATGAGAGTTTTTGTTGCTGTTCCTGTTAAGAAAAATTAAGATCTCCCAAGATGGGTGAAAGCAGGAAACAGCTCGAGGTTAAATTGCTGGGAATTATAAAGTCAGCGCAAGATTTACAATGGTGTTAAGTGTGTGGTATTTTTATTTTTTTTATCTCTGTAATACTTAGGCATTCATTTCCTCTTTTTAATTCCTCCTAGGAGCTGTTAAGCCTGAGTTTAACTGCTCTCTTTCTGAAAGAAGGATTTGGAAGTACAGACAGTCCTCAAGTTACAACAGCTCATTTAGCGACTGTTTGAAATTACATAGGCACTGAAAAACAAAAAGAATTATGATCAGTTTTCACACTTCTGACCGTTGCAGCATCCCGATGGTCACGTGGATCAACATTCAGATGCTTGGCAAATGACTCATATTTATGACGGTTGCAGTGTCCCGGGATCACGTGATCCCCTTTATGACGAGCAAAATCAATGGGGAAGCCGGATTCACTTAACAACCGTGTCATGGACGTAACAACTGCAGTGACTCATTTAACAACTGAGGCGAGAAAGGTTGCAAAATGGAGCAAAATTCACAACCGTCTTGCTGAGCAACAGAGATTTCGGGCCCCACTGCGGTCGTTAAGTCGAGGAGTACCTATATTAGATGTATTTTAAAGTGATTTTTAGTCAATATGGAATTTTTGCTCAGAACGGTCATGCAACCAGTTCCCCCCCCCCCCCCGTTGTATCTAAGGAGCAGCCGGGTTTATCCCGCGTACCAAAACTCCAAAAGTGATTTCAGGGGGGTCTCTTTAAGGGTCTGTTGCCTGCGAAGATTGCTAATTAAAAGGTTCGCTTGAATAGGAAGCCCAGTTTTTTTAAAAAAACAAAAAAAATATTTGCCGTTTTCGTAATGCCCTCTCGATGTTTCTTACTGCCAACTTATGAAAAGCCGTTTGTTCCAGGTATTAGCGATGCTAATGGGAGCCTGTCCCTCTGTCTCTTTCCCGCCCTCTCATCTTTTGCCAAGTTTTATTGCAAAAGTCACACACATCTGGCAATGCAGAGGCTGCTTTTTCCTCCATCAAAGAGGGGGCTAAGCTGGAGAGTTCCCTTAATGTGCCCCGTTTCTGACAATTGTCTGGCACACTGCTTGTTATGCGCCACAAAGACAAAGCTGTTTAAGTACCAAAAAAAAAAAGGAATTATTGACAACAATGCCCCTATTATTTGCCCTGTACCTGGAGTTTTCTCCTAACACGCACATCAATCAATCAATCAATCAATCAAGACTAGAGCTGGAAGGGACCCTGGAGGTCTTCTAGTCCAACCCCCTGCACAGGCAGGAAACCTTATACAATTTCAGACAAATGGCTGTCCAGTCTCTTCTTAAAAACTTCTAGTGTTGGAGCATTCAAAACTTCTGGAGGCAGGTTGTTCCACTGATTCATTGTCCTCGCTGTTAGGAAGTTTCTCCTTAATTCCAGGTTGCTTCTCTCCTTGATGAGTTTCCATCCGTTGCTTCTTCTCCTGCCTTCAGGTGCTTTGGAAAATAAGTTGACCCCCTCCTCTTCTTTGTGGCAGCCCCTCAAATACGTGAATATTGCTATCATGTCCCCGCTAGTCCTTCCTTCCTCTAGACTGGCCGAACGCAAGTCCTGCAACCGTTCTTCATATGTTTTAGTCTCCGGGCCTTGGATCATCTTAGCTGCTCTTCTCTGCGCTTTTTCCAAAGTCTCAACATCTTTTTTTGTAACGTGGTGACCAAAACCGGATGCAGCATTCCAGGGGTGGCCTTACTAAGGCTTTATAAACACACGTTTGTTACACACGACACATTTCAATTACAGGCAGTCCTTCACTTATAACTGTTCATTTAGTGATCAGAGTTAGGGTGATACTAAACGACACAGGAAATAGCATCACACCAGGTTGCCTACAGCTAGACCTCGACTTAGGACGATGGAGCCAAGAATTTCTGCTGCTAAGCAGGACGGTTGTTAAGTGAGTTTTGGCCCATTTAACGACCTCTCTTACCACAGTTGTTAAGTGAATCACTGTTAACTGTTACTACAATTGTTAAGTGAATTTGGCTTCCCCATTGACTTTCCATGTCAGAAGGTCACAAAAGGGGAGCACAGGATCCCGGAAGGCTAGGAGCCAGTTGTCAATATTCTGAATTTTGATTATGTTACTGTGGGGATGTTGCAACGGCCGTTACGTGTGAAAAATGTTCAGAGGACGCTTTTTTTGTGTGCTGCCACTAAACGAATTGTTAAGCCGAGGAGTACCTGTATTATTAAAATCAAAAGGCTATTTTGTGCTAAACTTAATTTCCATCGATTTAAGCAGATTTCTTAAGATTCCAACACAAAAGTTCTCTCCACAATTCAAGTCGCTGGGCACCACAGCCGTATACAAATAAAAGTGCATTTTCAAATCCCTTCGTCTTCCAAACAGGGAACTTTCTGGACATGCTAGTAGAGACTGCAAGACTACATGGATTTATCACGATTTAAATCCTGGCAAACCCTGGGTGTTTCCTTTCAAGAATGCATGCATAGATTACGTTTGTCAGCCTGTCCACATTTGGGAAGTGCAAAATGGAGTCAAGGAGACTGGCCAACATAGTTTGTCTCTGACTGGCCCAGCCCAGCTCCGAGTTTCTCACCATCAACCATTGTTTGTGGTGCCTTAAAGCTTCTACTGTCCTTTTGTGCCCAATCTGCTGAACAGTTAAAGGCCTTTCTGCGTTCAATGTGCTGTGAAAATATTAATTACAAAGTCAATGAGCCTCTTGCTTTTGAGTAAACCAGGTTGAAAGCTTTCAGCTGACCTGACAATGCATCAATCTTTCATCAGGCACTAATTCAACAAGTTAGACAGCTAAAGGAATGGTGGGCTGGGAAGGAATTGGGTCAAAAAAGCACAGGGCTAACCAAAAAGGAAAAGGGAAATACAGGGAGAACTCTTTAACTCGTTCATTTTCCATTTTCAAATTCGATAAAAAGTTATAGATTTTCTTAATTAATTTCCCCAATAATGTCTGATCAAAGAAGGTCTGCTCTTTACGAAATCCGTACAGTTTGACATCTTTATCGTATCTCGCTTGCATTTGTAAGTATGCCCCCAGCATGATAGAGCAATACCATGATTTTCCATCTCTTGCTTAGATTTTAGATTCCCTTCAGAATTTAGAATCTCTCTCTCTATATATATCCATATTTTCTCAAAACTGACTAAGTTTGGAGGTACAAATGCTTCCATTGTTGAAAGCCATCGTGGAATTTTCAAGTATATTTTACATTTTATTTTTTCCCACGTTCGTAATAATGCGTTTCTTATAGAGTGGTTTCGAAAATACTTATGAATTTCATTTTTCCCATACCATAAGAAAGTGTACCAACCAAATCGCAAATCGTGTCCATTTGTCTTAAATGGTATAGGGTTTTCTGCCTGAGCAGGGGGTTGGACTAGATGACCTCCTCAACCCTGCTGTACAGAAACTTGGTAATAACAATTGCCTAAAAATCCCCAATTTTCTCCAAATCTCACATCCAACACTATTCTGGGCCACAGAGTTCACTATAGCATTTCAGACAAATGGCTGTCCAGTCTCTTCTTAAAAACTTCCAGTGTTGGAGCATTCATAGCTTCTGGAGGCAGGTTGTTCCACTGGTTAATAGTTCTGACTGTCAGGAAATTTCTCCTTAGTTCTAGGTTGCTTCTCTCCTTGGTTAGTTTCCATCCGTTGCTTCTTGTCCTGCCTTCAGGTGCTCTGGAGAATAGCTTGACTCCCTCTTCTTTGGGGCAGCCCCTCAGATATTGGAAGACTGCTATCATGTCACCCTTAGTCCTTCATTTCATTAGACTAGATCAGGGATAGGCAACCTTGGCTTTCTTATGACTCGTGGACTTCAACTCCCAGAATTCCTGAGCCAGCATGGGGGAACTATGGCCCCTTCATGACTCGTGGGCTTCAACTCCCAGAATTCCTGGGCCAGCATGGGGGAACTATGGCCCCTTTATGACTCATGGGCTTCAACTCCCAGAATTCCTGAGCCAGCATGGGGGAACTATGGCCCTTTTGTGACTTGGGGACTTCAACTCCCAGAATTCCTCAGCCAGCATGGGGGAACTATGGCCCCTTCATGACTTGTGGACTTCAACTCCCAGAATTCCTGAGCCAGCATGAGGGAACTATGGCCCCTTCATGACTTGGGGACTTCAACTCCCAGAATTCCTCAGCCAGCATGGGGGAACTATGGTCCCTTCATGACTCGTGGGCTTCAACTCCCAGAATTCCTGGGCCAGCATGGGGGAACTATGGCCCCTTTATGACTCATGGGCTTCAACTCCCAGAATTCCTGAGCCAGCATGGGGGAACTATGGCCCTTTTGTGACTTGTGGACTTCCAACTCCCAGAATTCCTCAGCCAGCATGGGGGAACTATGGCCCCTTCATGACTCGTGGGCTTCAACTCCCAGAATTCCTCAGCCAGCATGGGGGAACTATGGCCCTTTCGTGACTTGTAGACTTCAACTCCCAGAATTCCTCAGCCAGCATGACTCAGCTCGGAAACTCTCTTTCCCCTCAGCATAGCTGGCTCAGGAATTTGGGAGCTGAAGTCCATAAAAGAGCCAAGGTTGCCTACCTCTGGACTAGACATACCAAATTCCAGCAACTGTTGTTTATATGTTTTAGCCTTCAGTCCCCTAATCATCTTTGTTGCTCTTCTCTGCACTCTTTCCAGAGTCTCAACATCTTTTTTACATCGTGGTGACCAAAACTGGGTGCAATATGATGGGCACAAGAGTTTAAGAAGGAAGAGTGAGGGGGGGTTAGGTTCCCTTTCAAAGTCGAGCAGATGGGGGCCCCTGAAAAAGAACAGCTTGAGCAACTGTTCCTCGGGGCTCCGATTTCAACCTCCAGGGTTTTTTTTTGGGGGGGGGGGGTGTTTCTCCCGTTTCCTTTGCTCCATTAAAATTCCACCATTAATAATCGCCGTCCAAACAAAGGAACAAAACCGCCCTTTGTTCAACATCTACGTTCACAAGAACTTGCAGACACATTGAGCAACGCCAACCAGGAATCTGAGCTAACACCCCCCCCCCCAAAAAAAATGGAATAAAAGCAAGAAACCGGCTTTGGGGAAAAGCCGGGAGGAAATGCTATGAGGGTCGCTTAAGCCCTGCACTAATCCCTGGGTTGTGTGTGCTTGCCGCACAGGTGTGTCTGGCGGTTATCTTGCTCACAAATGTAGCCCCTTGTGCCAAGTTTCAGACAAAACAACGTCAGCCCCCAACTCAGAAGTCTCTCTTTTCTTTGCCGAGCCTCCCCGTGGATCGGGAATAGAAAGCTGGTCGCGACGGGGAAGCTGAAATGCAAGAGGACGACTTTCCAAGTTAAATGCAAGCAGACTGAAGTGCTCCTGAGGTGCAATTATTTCATAAATAGAAGAAGGGAAGCGTTCTCATCCTACGGGGGCATCTCCTCTCCATCCCTGCTTTTAGGGCCACAACTGAGCTTCAAATTTCTGTTGCTGTTGTGAAGTGAATTTCCCCCCATTTTACGACCTTCCTTGCCACAGCTGGTAAGCGAATCACTGTGGTTGTTAAGTTAGGAACACGGTTATCCAGTGAATCTGGCTTCCACAGTGATTTTGCTGGTCAGGAGGTCACAAAAGGGGGGATCACGTGAAACCTCGCCCCTCCCTGGGACACTGATCAATATGAACCAGTTGCTAAGCATCCCAGTTTCAATCATGTGAGGCTGGGGATGCTGCAATGGTCGTAAAAGTGAATAATTGTCGTAAGTAACTTTTTTTCAGTGCTGTTGTGGCTTCATGGGAGAAGGAGGAGGAGGAAGAAGAGGAAGGAGAAGGGGGAAGGGGAGGGGAGGAGGAAAGAAGGAAGGAGGAGGAGGAGAGAAGGAAGGGGAAGAAAGAAAGAAAGAAAGAAAGAGGAGGAAAGAAGAGAAAGGAAGGAAGGAAGGAAGGAAGGAAGGAGGAGGAAAGAGAAAGGAAGGAAGGAAGGAAGGAAGGAAGGAAGGAAGGAAGGAAGGAAGGAAGGAAGAGGAAAGAGAAAGAAAGAAAGAAAGAAAGGAAGGAAGGAAGGAAGGAAGGAAGGAAGGAAGGAAGGAAGGAAGGAAGGAAGGAAGGAAGGAAGGAAGGAGGCTAAAATGGTTCCTGGATCAAATCTCAAACTGCCCCAAGTCTGGGTCATCATCTGCCTGATCCCAACCTGGTTTTTCAGTCACTCTAAAGCAGAACCGAAACCTCTCATGGAATCCACTTTTAACCGTCGGTGATAGTCTGGCCGCAGAACGAGCTCCTTGAAGTAAAAGCATCCTAATGTTCCCCTTCTTGAGAGAGGCACCTGAGGCCCTCAGCTAGGCAAACAAGCCTTATCACTTATGTGAGGCTCAAAAGGGCCTCTAAGGGCCAATTCACCTATTTTCCTATTAACATCCTGCACACCGTAGTGATCAGATCCCGTTTCAACTTTCAGGAACCGTTCTCAATTGCCTCTTGGCAACGCCAACGCAATTCCCACCTTGGACTGACACCAGTCCGCTAAAACTTATGCCCACTTCTTGGCTTTCCCTGCATCCATTTGCAGGCCTGTCGGATTTGCTGCAGGCAGAAATTTAGGAATTAAATGCGTGCAGAGGTTCCACCCCCATCTCCAAGCCTTACAGGCGGAGGCTGGTGAATATCTAAATAATAATAAACCTTTTATTGTCAAAGTACGACATGTGTACATTGAGATTAGCTGAGCCTCCCCCCATGCTCTCTCCCCCCAACCCACAGTGACAACAAACCCTCCATCCCACCACACTATGTGAACCAACTACACCACACACCGGCCTCCCAAGTCAATTCTGCATAAGATTATGTCCCATTTAAAAGCCTAACAGCCCACGGATAAAAGCTATTTTTCAGCCTGTTGGTACGGCTGGCATTTTCACTGTCATTCTCTGGTGCTTATTTGTCGTGACAAACGTGTGCTTTTGTCTGCAGCTGTGGCTTCCGAGTGGCCTCCAAGGGCAGCCCCAGGCAAAGCACACTGCAGTAATCCAAACGAGACGTGACTAAGGCAGGGGGCCTTCAAACTTGGCCCTTTGGTGACTTGTGGACTTCAACTCCCAGAATTCCTCAGCCAGTGTGCCTGGGATTCTGGGAGTTGAAGTCCGCACAGCTTAACGTTGCTAAGGTTGAGAAACTCTGACCTAAACTGATCCTGGATAAAAGAAAAAAAAAAAAAAGGGGGGGGGGAAAGGCACATCATTGAAAACCAACAACCAAGCCAGCATGTGTTTGGGCAGCAGATCTGCCAGGATGCAAATCTGCGCAAACCTAAGGCCTGATCTAATAGGATTAGTTAATTCTGATTCCTTCCAACTGGAAAGACAGCAGCAGGGGCTGCCCAGCAGCATTTAATTATCCTAAAAAACAGAGATTTTTTTCCCCTCCCCCTTTATTCTCCAAAGAGAAACAGTCTCTATCTATCCCCAACCCTCTGACCCCTGCATACCAAAAGGCTTAGTTTGGGAGGTTAATCCCTGCCAAGACCTTGTTTTATCCAGATTACTGGGAGGGTTAGGCTAAAAAAAAAACCCGCCAAGGCCGCAAGCGAGCTATAAGCCACTCGGCAGTGAATAAATAAAATTCACAAGTATATTTGGTTGCATCTCACATTCGTTTTCCAGCTAGTGCCTGGGAAACCAATTCACAAATCAAGCTTGCATATTTATTGTCTAGATTTCTAGGTGCATTTATACAGGTAGGCCTCGACTTATGGATAGTTCATTGAGCGACTGTTCCTAAGTTACGCTGGCAGTGAAAAAAGTGAATTTATGACCGTTTTTTTCCACCCTTACGACCATTTATTTACTTTTTTCGTTATTTTTAATTTTTCTACATCCCGGTTTTTAAAAAATCTGTCTAGAGTGGCTGCCAGTGAGCAGACGGCTATCTAAATTATCTCAAATAAATAAATAGTTGGGTCATGAAACGTCAGCAGGAAAACCACCAAGTTCAGAGAGCACAAAGGATCTCCACCATCCCCAGTTCAAACCTTGAGCTACACATATTCTCCTTTATTGGTAAATCAAGGCATGCTTGCGTAGTACAGGTTTGCTAATCCCATTTAGAATAGAATAGAATAGAATAGAATAGAATAGAATAGTAGAATAGAATAGAATAGAAATGTAGAATAGAATAGAGTAGAATAGAATGGAAGAATAGAATAGAATAGAATAGAATAGAATAGAATAGAATAGAATAGAGTAGAGTAGAGTAGAGTAGAGTAGAGTAGAGTAGAGTAGAGTAGTGTAGAGTAGAGTAGAGTAGAGTAGAGATAGACTAGAAATATAGCATAGAAATGTAGAATAGAATAGAATAGAATAGAATAGAATAGAATAGAATAGAATAGAATAGAATAGAATAGAATAGAATAGAATAGAATAGAATCACTTGACTATGAGCCAGCCGTGTGCAGCAGCAACCCAAAAAGCTAATACAATCCTGGGCTGTATAAACAGAGGCATAGAATCAAGATCACGTGAAGTATTAGTACCACTTTATACAACCCTAGTAAGATCACACCTAGAATACTGCAGCCAATTTTGGTGACCATATCACAAAAAAGATTTTGAGAGTTTGGAAAAAGTTCAGAAAAGAGCAATTAAGAGGATCCAAGGCCTGGAGACCAAAACGTACGAAGAACGGCTGCAGGATTTGGGTTTGGCAGGTCTAAAGAAAAGAAGAAATAGGGGAGACATGATAGCAGCGTTCCAGGATCTGAGGGGCTGCCCCAAATAAGAGGGGTGTGTGTGTCATGTTATTCTCCAAAACACCAGAGGGAAGGACGAGAAACAATGGTTGGAATCTGATCAAGGAGAGAAGCAACCTGGAATTAAGGAGAAACTTCCTGACAGTGAGGACAATTAACCGGTGGAACAGCTTGCCACCAGAAATCATGGCCGCTCCATCATTGGAGATTTTTAAGAAGAGACTAGACAGTCACTTGTCAGAGACGGTATAGGTGCTCCTACTTAAGTGGGGGGCTGAACTAGAAGACCTCCAAGGTTCCTCCCAGCTCTATTCTATTCTATTCTATTCTATTCTATTCTATTCTATTCTATTCTATTCTATTCTATTCTATTCTATTCTATTCTATTCTATTCTATTCTATTCTATTCCATTCCATTCCATTCCATTCCATTCTATTCTATTCCATTCCATTTTTTCTATTCTATTCTATTCTATTCTATTCTATTCTATTCTATTCTATTCTATTCTATTCTATTCTATTCTATTCTATTCTATTCTATTCTATTCCATTCCATTCCATTTTTTCTATTCTATTCTATTCTATTCTATTCTATTCTATTCTATTCTATTCTATTCTATTCTATTCTATTCTATTCTATTCCATTCCATTCCATTCCATTCCATTCCATTCCATTCCATTCTATTCTATTCTATTCCATTCCATTCCATTCCATTTTTTCTATTCTATTCTATTCTATTCTATTCTATTCTATTCTATTCTATTCCATTCTATTCCATTCCATTTTTTCTATTCTATTCCATTCCATTTATTCTATTCTATTCTATTCTATTCTATTCTATTCTATTCTATTCTATTCTATTCTATTCTATTCTATTCTATTCTATTCTATTCCATTTTTTCTATTCTATTCTATTCCATTCCATTTATTCTATTCTATTCTATTCTGTTCTGTTCTGTTCTGTTCTGTTCTGTTCTGTTCCATTCTATTCTGTTCTATTCCATTCCATTCCATTCCATTCCATTCCATTCCATTCCATTCTATTCTATTCTATTCTATTCTATTCTATTCTATTCTATTCTATTCTATTCTATTCTAGAAGTTGTGGTTCTGTGGGTTTGACGTTTGTGTGTTGTATGTATGCTGGATGTCCTTGACTTATTACTGTAATCGGGCACCTGAAATTTCAATCCTATCCTGTCTCCTATTTAATGACATTGTTGAGGTGGCCGTTAAGCGAACACTGCCATTCTTGAGGACTGGGCGTGGGGCATGGAAGAAAGCATCTCTTTTAAGTTTTTTCTCTACAGGAATGTGAGCTAAAGAGGTCAGAAATATAGGTGAGAAAAATAGGGAAGTCAGCCATTCTTGCAATAAAACGTAATAAAACACCGAAGCAAATTTGCAGAGGCCATAATTAGGTTTCGTTTCAGCCACAGGAATTTCACATGTCCAAATGACTGGATCTGGTTTAAATTCACCACGGTTGTTTCTTTCCTTTCGAGTTCCATGTTTTTTAGTTTACTTAAACAGGTTATTTGGGGAATTAAAAATAAATATCATATACGGGTGGTCCTCGACTTGCGACAATTGAGCCCAAAATTTCCACTGCCAAGCAAAGAGGTTGTAAAGCAGGTTTTGCCCCCTTTATGACTTTTTGCCACAATTGTTAAGCGAATCGCTGCAGTTGTTAAGCGAATCATACAGTCGTTAAGCGAATCTGGCTTCCCCCAGTGACTTTGCTTGTCGGGAGCCAGCTGGGAAGCTTACAAAGGGTGATCACGTGAACCCTGGGGTGCTGCAACTGTCGTAACGACATGCAAGTACATGAGTACATGCTAGCACCTGAATTTAGATCACACAGCCGAGGAGCTGCTGCAATGGCGATAAGTATGAAAAAAGGTTTGTTCTTTCAGTGACATTGTCAACTCCAAAGTAAACTCACCAGGTTACTAAACAAAAGGTTTTAAGTTGAAGATTATCTGTACTGGTTAAGCGGGGGATTGGACTAGAGGACCTCCAAGGTCCCTTCCAGCTCTATTCTATTCTAAACCAGGAGACGGTGAGTTCTAGTCCCGCCTTAGGCATGAAAGCCAATTGGGTGACTTTGGGCCGATCACCAAGAGATGGTGAGTTCTAGTCCCGCCTTAGGCATGAAAGCCAGCTTGATGACTTTGAGCCAATCACCAGGAGACGGTGAGTTCTAGTCCCGCCTTAGGCATGAAAGCCAGCTTGATGACTTTGAGCCAATCACCAGGAGACGGTGAGTTCTAGTCCCGCCTTAGGCATGAAAGCCAGCTTGATGACTTTGAGCCAATCACCAGGAGACGGTGAGTTCTAGTCCCGCCTTAGGCATGAAAGCCAGCTTGATGACTTTGAGCCAATCACCAGGAGACGGTGAGTTCTAGTCCCGCCTTAGGCATGAAAGCCAGCTTGATGACTTTGAGCCAATCACCAGGAGACGGTGAGTTCTAGTCCCGCCTTAGGCATGAAAGCCAGCTTGATGACTTTGAGCCAATCACCAGGAAACGGTGAGTTCTAGTCCCGCCTTAGGCATGAAAGCCAGCTTGATGACTTTGAGCCAATCACCAGGAGACGGTGAGTTCTAGTCCCGCCTTAGGCATGAAAGCCAGCTTGATGACTTTGAGCCAATCACCAGGAGACGGTGAGTTCTAGTCCCGCCTTAGGCATGAAAGCCAGCTTGATGACTTTGAGCCAATCACCAGGAGACGGTGAGTTCTAGTCCCGCCTTAGGCATGAAAGCCAGCTTGATGACTTTGAGCCAATCACCAGGAGACGGTGAGTTCTAGTCCCGCCTTAGGCATGAAAGCCAGCTGGGTGACTTTGGGCCAGTCCCTCTTTCACTCAGCCCAAACTACCTCACAGGGTTGTTGTGGGGAAAATAGGAGGAGGAGGAAGTACAGGTAGTCCTCGACGTACAACCAGAACTGAGCCCAAAGTTTCCAAGTTTTATTAAGCGAGTTTTGCCCCATTTTACGACCGTTCTTGCCACAATTGTTAAACGAATTGATAAGTTAGTAACCCGGTTGTGAAGTGAATCTGGCTTCCCCATTGATTTTGCTTTTCCAGAAGGTCGCAAAAGCGGATCACAGCAACAGTCATAAATGTGAACTAGCTGTCATGTGAACAGGGGGATGCAGCAAAGGTCGTTAACTGTGAAAAACGGTCCCAAGCCACATTTTTCAGGGCCGTTGTAACTTTAAACGGTCACCAAAGGAACTGTTGTAAGCCGAGGACTGCACTTTTGTGTTATTAAAAAAACAATAAAGGCAGGATAAACATTGAACAAATAAGAGGTTCTTATGCATTATGCATAAGTTAGGAAAGTTTTGGAGTTTGGATTTGCACCCGTGGTCCAAATAGGGTTCTGATCAATCAATCATTCTGGGCCTTTTTACGGCTTTCCAAAATATTGCTTCATTGTTTGGCCTCAAGATGGCCCCAGGAGTCCTTTTCTGATGTTGGAAAGTTGGCAAATTTATCAGACCACACACACACACACACACACACACACACACACACACACACACACACAAACACCCTAAAGGAAGAAGGTCTTGGCATAGGATGTGTTTATTACCTTTCCACACAATTCTGCTCTCAGGTGGAGAAGTTGGAAAGAAAGAAAGAAAGAAAGAAAGAGAAGAAAGAAAGAAAGAAAGAAAGAAAGAAAGAAAGAAAAGAAAGAAAGAGAAAAGAAAGAAAGAAAGAAAGAGGGAGGGAGGGTGAGGGAGGGGAGGGAGGGAGGAAAGAAAGAAAGAAAGAAAGAAAGAAAGAAAGAAAGAAAGAAAGAAAGAAAGAAAGAAAGAAAGGGGGAGGGAGGGAGGGAGGGAAGGAAGGAAGGAAGAAAGAAAGAAAGAAAGAAAGAAAGAAAGAAAGAAAGAAAGAAAGAAGGAGGGAGGGAGGGAGGGAGGGAGGGAGGAAAGAAAGAAAGAAAGAAAGAAAGAAAGAAAGAAAGAAAGAAAGAAAGAAAGAAAGAAAGAAGAAAGGGGGAGGGAGGGAGGGAAGGAAGGAAGGAAGGAAGAAAGAAAGAAAGAAAGAAAGAAAGAGAAGAAAGAAAGAGAAGAAAGAAAGAAAGAGGGAGGGAGGGAGGGAGGGAGGGAAGAAAGAAAGAAAGAAAGAAAGAAAGAAAGAGGGAAGAAAGAAAGAAAGAAAGAAAGAAAGAAAGAAAGAAAGAAAAGAAAGAAAGAAAGGGGGGAGGGAGGGAGGGAGGGAGGGAGGGAAGAGAAGAAAGAAAGAAAGAAAGAAAGAAAGAAAGAAAGAAAGAAAGAAAGAAAGAGGGAGGGAAGAAAGAAAAAGAAAGAAAGAAAGAAAGAAAGAAAGAAAGAAAGAAAGAAAGAAAGAAAGAAAGAAAGAAAGAAAGAAAGAAATCCAGCCAAGCTTCAAGAAGACAGGCAGGAGATAATGAAAATAACCATCAATAACCATCAATAACCCCAGACCATCAATAATACACTAATGTCATCAGCCTACTTTGGAGACTCGGGTTTTTTAATGGCTTTTTGTGTGTGTGTGGGGGGGCTGTTAATTAGCAAGCAGTGAGATTAAAAGCTTTCATCTCTTGCTTACTACTCTTGAGAAGAATTTTTTTTATATAAAGAGATAAGAGCAGAATATAGCAACAGCAGCAGCAAGAGACGGAGAAGTCCGTGATGTGGAAAAGGTGGAAGAAAAAAGAGAAGAGAAGAGAAGGGTGATCAACAAGGAGGATGGATGGATTCAGTTATGGTGCCGGGGTCAAAATTGGGTTGTCCTTGACTTACAACCACAATGGAGCCCAAACTTCCGTCGTTAAAGTGAAAGCGTTAAGTGACTTGTGCCCCATTTTACAAGCCTTCTGCCGTTGTTAAGTTAGTAACACGGCTCTTAAGTCGGTCTGCTTTCCCCGTTGACTTTGCTTGTCAGAAGGTTGCAAAAAGCTGATCACACGATCCCAGGGACACATGAACCAGTTGCCCAGCATCCAAATTTGGATCACAGGGATGGTGCCACAAGTCGTGAGTGTGAACAACAATCGTAGGACACTTTTTTGCCGTGCCGTTGTAACTTCGAGCAGTCACTAAATGAATGGTGAAGTTGAGGGCTAGCTGTATTGGAAGATCTGAAGTACTAGTTGGGGTCAGATCCGCCTGGAGAAAAAATTATCTCTCTGTCCACTAAGGCACCAGGGACCGGTTCCTTGGAGAGGGATCCCTAAAATCCCAGAGTTTTAGCACCTGGAAAGTAATGCCTCAGGGGTGACTAAGGACTAGCTCCTTGTGATCCTCCAGATGTTTGGACCTTGAATCTCCCAGGTTCAGGCTGAGAATTAGATTTAGGTGACAAAATAAGTGCCAGATGCAAAGAGAGCATTTCAGACTGAGAAAGAGGGGAGAGGTTCAGGCAGTTTTCCTGATTTAAATAATCCTCTGCCACTTTTAGCCTTTTTTTCTCAGAAAGGTAGTTCAAAAACTGACAAACTGCTTCATTTCAAAACCACAAAACTGCATTGGCAGCATTTGATTTGATCACAGCAAAAAGCATTTAAACAAACAAACAAGGAACGCAAACAAGATGCAGTGGGGAATGAATGAAAGATTAATTGATCTACATACAGAAAGGCTGCAGAAAAGGCTGTGCTTTATTAAATCCCAAGAAGTTACATCAAAAAAAATCTTGCTGAAATCTACTACTAGTGCACTGTCATTTGTCCAAATTGTCATGCCGTAATATTTTATTTCATGTTATCGCTTCAGATTCAATGACTCATTCCCACGACTTTCCTCTTTTAGTATTTTCAACCAACCATGCCTGATTTTTATCCAATTTTTTCTCTCCCTAAAATAATATAATGGAACGTTCCTTCTGACTAGACCAGGGGTAGGCAACCTCGGCTCTTTTATGACTCATGGACTTCAACTCCCAGAATTCCTGAGCCAGCCATGCTGAGGGGAAAGGGAGAGGTTTCCAAGCTGAGCCAGGCTGGCTCAGGAATTCTGGGAGTTGAAGTCCTCGAGTCATAAAAGAGCCGAGGTTGCCTACCCCTGGACTAGACAGAGTGGTACGATCACCTTACATCAATGAAAAGGATTGTGAAGATCACCAGGAACCATCTCTGGGTTTAAGAGCACACTTGGAATGCTGCATCCAGTTTTGGTTGCCATGATACAAAAAAGATGTTGAGACTCTAGAAAGAGTGCAGAGAAGAGTAAAAAAGACGATCAGGGGACTCGGAGGCTAAAACTGGAATTGCTGGAATTGGATATGTCTAGGAGTTTAATGAAGAGAAGGACGAGGGGAGACATGATAGCAGCCTTCCAATATCTCAGGGGCTGCCCCAAAGAAGAGGGAGTCAAGCTATTCTCCAAAGCACCCGAAAGCAGGACAAGAAGCAATGGATGGAAACTAGTCAAGGAGAGAAGCAACCTAGGACTAAGGAGAAACTTCCTGACAGTTAGAACAATTAACCAGTGGAACAACCTGCCTCCAGAAGCTGTGAATGCTCCAACACTGGAGGTTTTTAAGAAGAGATTGAACAATACTTGGTTTGAAATAGTAAGTAGAGTCTCCTATTTCAGCAGGTGGTTGGACCTGAAGACCTCCAAGGTCCCTTCCAACTCTTATTCTGTTATTCAAGTCCATCTCTGGCCTCAGAAGCTCACTGGAGGAACTATGGACAGTCTCTTTCTCCCATTCCTGGGCCAACCTACCTCACAGTTGTTGCTAGTGGGGCACAAGGTAGGGTTGTGATACGTTACGGTAGCAGTGAAATTAAGCAAACACAACCTGACTGTTGTGGTATTCCCATGTCTAGTGATGTGATCAACAAAAACCTTTGCAATCCGGATGGACAAAAACCTTTGCAAGCTCCTTCCCGAAAGGCAGGCTCCATTTATGGTCCCTGACTATCGAGTTTTTTGGCATGTACCCTTCGGACCTTCATCCAATTCGATCTTTTTCAAAGGAAACATCCGAGCGGGGACAGTTAGCACTAAACCCTGCAGTAGCTGTCGTCTCTTTGTCAATGAACTCTTTGACTTGAGGATGTGAATCGGGCAGAGACAACCAGTTATCTTTTTTATGTCTGTAGCTGGGTTGTTGTTGTTTTTTTACGAGACTTAGTAAATGAGGAGGAGGGGGAGGGAGAGAGAGAGAGAGAGAGAGAGAGAGAGAGAAAGAAAGAAAGGAGGAAATAAGGAAGGAGCAGGAAAGAAAGGAAGAGAAGAGAAGAAAGGAAGGAGAAAAGAAGAAAGGGATGAGGAGGAAAGAAAGGAGGAAGGAGGAAGTGGAGGAAGAAAGAAGAAAGGAAGGAGAAGAAAGAGAAAGGAAGGAAGGAAGGAAGGAAGGAGGAGCAAAGAAGAAAGGAAGAAGAGGAGAAGAGAAGAAAGGAAAGAGCAAAGAAAAAAGGGACGAGGAGGAAAGAAAGGAGGAAGTGGAGGAGGAAAGAGAAAGGAAGGAGAAGAAAGAGAAAGGAAGGAAGGAAGGAAGGAAGGAGGAGCAAAGAAGAAAGGAAGAAGAGGAGAAGAGAAGAAAGGAAGGAGCAAAGAAAAAAGGGACGAGGAGGAAAGAAAGGAGGAAGTGGAGGAGGAAAGAAGAAAGGAAGGAGAGAAGAAAGGAAGGAGAAGGAAGAGAAAGGAAGGAAGGAAGGAAGGAGAAGCAAAGAAGAAAGGAAGAAGAGGAGAAAAGAAAGGAAGGAGAAAAGAAAGGGACGAGGAGGAAAGAAAGGAGGAAGTGGAGGAGGAAAGAAGAAAGGAAGGAGAGAAGAAAGGAAGGAGAAGAAAGAGAAAGGAAGGAAGGAAGGAGCAAAGAAGAAAGGAGGAAGAGGAGAGAAGAAAGGAAGGCGGAGGAAAGAAAGGAAGGAAGGAAGGAAGGAAGGAAGGAAGGAAGGAAGGAAGGAAGGAAGGAAGGAAGGAAGGAAAGAGGAGGAAAGAAAGGGAGGAGGAAGAGGAAAGAAGAAAGGAAGACGAAACAGAAGGGAGGAGGAGGAGGAAAGGAGGAAGAAGAAAGAGCAAGACGAGGAGGCGGCAGCTGCTGGATTGGTGCTCCAAGCTGAAACGGCTTAAAATCCCAAAGTTTAGGTTTGTGGGTTTCTACTCAATTGCTGTGTAGTTCCCACACTTGTCAACTTGATCAGACTCTTGCCCACCGGCAAGAAACCTTAGCAGGAGCAGGAAAAAACGGGGGGGGGGGACACCCAACCTTGCAAGAAGGAAGATCTGTTTTAGGCAACAGAGTTTCTCTCCCCCCCTCCGCTTCCCTTCCCTTGAAAATTTCCCCATCTTCCCCGTCTGCTCTAACCTAACCAGCGCCAAGCCATAAATAAAGGAAGGAAGGAAGGAAGGAAGGAAGGAAGGAAGGAAGGAAGGAAGGAAGGAAGGAAGGAAGGAAGGAAGGAAGGAAGGAAGGAAGGCCTTGCATTATTTCCTCCCGGTTTTCCTTCAAGTTGGGCAGAGAGCTCTGCTTTCCAAAGCCACAATATTTGGCGAGGAAGTAGGAAGAAGGGGTGTGTGTGTGTGTGTGTGTGTGTGTGTGTGCATTAACGTCCCATCTTTCATTGCAACCCCAGCAATGCCTGTGTGTGTGTGTGTGTGTGTGTGTGTGCATTAACGTCCCATCTTTCATTGCAACCTCAGCAATGCCTGTGTGTGTGTGTGTGTGTGTGTGTGTGTGTGTGTGTGCATTAACGTCCCATCTTTCATTGCAACCCCAGCAATGCCTGTGTGTGTGTGTGTGTGTGCATTAACGTCCCATCTTTCATTGCAACCCCAGCAATGCCTGTGTGTGTGTGTGTGTGTGTGTGTGCATTAACGTCCCATCTTTCATTGCAACCCCAGCAATGCCTGTGTGTGTGTGTGTGTGTGTGTGTGTGCATGCACTAACGTCCCATCTTTCATTGCAACCCCAGCAATCTCTCTCTCTCTCTCTCTCTCTCCTCTCTCTCTCTCTCTCTCTCTCTCTCTCTCTCTCCCTCTCCCTCTCTCTGACTTTCCACACATTCTTTCAATTCCAAGGAAAAGCATTAGAGGAAATTTAAACCAAGCAGGCATTTCCTCCCCACCCCCCCCCAGCCTTGTCCCCTCCCAGGCAGAATTGCTCCCGTAAAAAAAAAGAGAGAGAGAGAGAGAGAGAAAAAAAAGAAGAAGAAAAAAATACGGTTAGTGAAGGAATTTCTCCCGGTCTTGTGCAGATCCTTGGAAGGCATCCACAACCCAATTTGTCTGCCTGTCAAACAAAAGGTCACCGGCGCAGTTGCCGCCACTAACCTTTTGCAGGAGGCTGCAATCTCCGTGCCCCCCCCCGCACCAGCTGTATAAGACAACACTGTTGGATATAAAACCACTTTATCGGACAAAAACAAAAACAAAAACAAAAAAAAAAACCAAAACCACCGCTTGGAAGCCAATTTGAATCAGGCACCGATGATGGCCTCTAGCCCCAGGGATTCCCCCCCCCAATGTCAAAGGAATAAAAAGCATTGGAAGGGGCCCCAAATTCAAGCAAAAATGCAAACCGTGGTTGAAGGGCGGTTAAATGATTTTTTATTTTTTTTTAAAGAGCAGGGCTGCTGATCTGCAGTAGCTGTAGCTTTCCAGGCCTTCTCGCTGCTTCTTAAAAGTAGTGTCCTGATTTTGATTTTGATTTTTAATCGTGATTTCGTGGATTTGGCAGCCCTGCCTCGGGATATTTTTGCATGAGGAGAACGCAGGAGGGAAGAATTTAGTATCCAAGGGAAGGAATTAAAACAGAGGTCTTCAAACGTGGCCCTTTTATGACTTGTGGACTTCAACTCCCAGAATTCCTCAGCCAGGCGCGCGTGCCTGGCTGAGGAATTCTGGGAGTTGAAGTCCACAAGTCATAAAAGGGCCAGGTTTGGAGACCTCTGAATCAAAAGATGCCCTTGAATTGACCTTGATCCGCCTGGTGACTTCATGAACGTAGCCAGCTACTTTTTCTTGACTATACCACTATTATGGGAATTATTGACTTCTGTTTTTTACACCTTTGCAATTAGTCTAGATTAGAATGCTAGGATTTCCTGATGGTGTCCCATCCCAGAATGAGTGACAGAATAGGAGAGTTGGAAGAGACCTTGGAGGTCTCCTAGTCCAAAGCCCTGATCAAGCAGGAGACCTTAAGGAAGCCATTCCAGACAAATGATTGTCCAATCTCTTCTTACAAAACCTCCAGTGTTGGAGCACCCACAACTTCTGAAGGCAAGTGGTTCCACTGATTAATTGTTCTGTTAGGAAATTTCTCCTTAGTTCTAGGTTGCTTCTCTCCTTGATTGGTTTCCATCCGTTGCTTCTTGTCCTGCCTTCAGGTGCTTTGGAGAAGAGCTTGACTGCCTCTTCTTTGGGGCAGCCCCTGAGATATTGGAACAGTGCTATCATGTCACCCCTGGTCCTTCACTTTGTTAGCCTAGATCGGGGTAGGCAACCTTGGCCCCTTCATGACTTGTGGACTTCAACTCCCAGAATTCCTGAGCCAGCATGGCTCAGCTTGCAAACTCTCCCTTTCCCTTCAGCATGGCTGGTTCAGGAATTCTGGGAGTTGAAGTCCTCAAGTCATGAAGGGGCCACAGTTCTCCCATGCTGGCTGAGGAATTCTGGGATTTGAAGTCCACGAGTCATGAAGGGTCCATAGTTCCCCCATGCTGGCTCAGGAATTCTGGGAGTTGAAGTTCACAAGTCATGAAGGGGCCAAACTTTCCCCCATGCTGGCTGAGGAATTCTGGGTGTTGAAGTCCACAAGTCATGAAGGGGCCAAACTTTCCCCCATGCTGGCTGAGGAATTCTGGGAGTTGAAGTCCACAAATCATAAAGGGGCCAAACTTTCCCCCATGCTGGCTGAGGAATTCTGGGAGTTGAAGTCCACAAGTCATGAAGGGGCCAAAGTTTTCCCCATGCTGGCTCAGTAATTCTGGGAGTTGAAGTCCACAAGTCATGAAGGGGCCAAACTTTCCCCCATGCTGGCTCAGGAATTCTGGGAGTTGAAGTCCACGAGTCATAAAAGAGCCAAAGTTGCCTACCCCTGGACTAGATGTAGCTAATTTCCCTCAATCATTCACCACACGGTTCAGCCTCCAGACCTCTGATCATTTTCTTGCTCTTCTCTGCACTCTTTCTAGGGTCTCAAAGTCACTTTTGTATTGTGATGACCAAAATATCTATGGAGATCCAGGTATGGCTGCCCCAAAGGTGCTTTTTTCAGGAGGCAACGGGACTTTCCATAGAAAGTGCAGTTGCCTGCTGAAAAAAGCAGCCTTAGGTGATCAAAATAGGTCCATCAACTTCCTAAGCCAGGGGTCCCCAATCCCCAGGCCACGGCATGCCAGCAACTGGTCCCCGGAAACAAGGGAAGCCCAGGCAGCAGGCAAAACCACACCCCCTCCGGTCCACGGAAAAAACTCTTTCCGTGGAACCGGTCCGTGGTACCCCAAAGGTTGGGCGGCCACTGTCCTTAAAGTCGCCTTTGTTGGCTACATATGACACCGAACCTTGGACCGGATGGGCTCTTGGCCTGATCTACATCCATGGTCCTTCTGCTTTCACACTATAAATAAGCTGGTTTTGAAAGCACAGGTGAGTTCTCAACTGACAGCAGTTCATTTAGCCGACCGTTCACAGTTACGACATCAAAGAGAAAAGGCGATTGATGACCATTAAGAGCTGTGGTGGTGCTGTGGTTAGAATGCAGTATTGCAGGCTATTTGTGATGAGTGCCAGCTGCCAGCAGTTCAGAGAAGAGCAACTAAGATGATCCAAGGCCTGGAGGCTAAAACATACGAAGAATGGCTGCGGGACTTGGGTTTGGCTAGTCTAAGGAAAAGAAAAAATAGGGGAGACATGATAGCAGTGTTCCAGTATCTGAGGGGCTGCCCCAAAGAAGAGGGGGTCACATTATTCACCAAAGCACCAGAGGGCAGGACGAGAAACAATGGTTGGAAACTGATCAAAGAGAAGAAAACAACCTGGAATTGAGATGAAACTTCCTAACAGTGAGGACAATTAACCAGTGGAAGAGCTTGTCACCGGAAATTGTCGGCGATCCATCACTGGAGCTTTTTAAAAAGAGACTGGACAGTCACTTGTCTGAGACGGTATAGCAGACATGTCAAACACAAGGCCCGGGGGCCGGATCCAGCCCGCAAAGTGGTTTCATGTGGCCCGCGAAGCCATCCTGGAAACAGTGAGGGAACGGCCCCCACTGCCTTGGCCCTGGCCCAGAGACCCTCCTTCTGCCAGAGACCCCCAGATCTGTCCCACTCCTGCCCAGGCCCCCATAGGCACCCTTGATGCGAACGATGGAGAGGTGGCCACGCCCACCCAGTAGGCCATACGCACTCTAGCCATGCCCACCCAGTAGGCCACGCCTACCCCTGGCCATACCCACCCGGCCCCCTGAGGGCAACCATAATGCTGATGCGGCCCTCAATGAAATTGAGTTTGACACCCCTGCGGTATAGGTTCTCCCGCTTGAGCGAGGGGCTGGACTAGAAGACCTCCAAAGGTCCCTATTCTAATTCTCGCTGGCTCAAGCTTGACTCAGCCTTCCCTCCTTCCGAGGTTGGTAAAATGAGGAGCCAGATTGTTGGCAGGTAAAATAGGCTGACTCTGTAAACCGCTTAGAGAGGGCTGTAAAGCACGGTGAAGCGGTATATAAGTCTAAGTGCTATTGCTATTTTTTCACACTTAACGACCCTTGCAGCATCCCCATGGTCAGGTGATCAAAATTCAGACACTTGGCAACGGACTTACATGAATGATGATGGTCGCAATCTCCCGGGGATCACGTGATCCCCTTTTGCGACCTGCTGACAAGCAATGGGTAAATCAGATTCACTTCACAATCACGTTACTAAAATAGTCGCAACGATTCGCTTAACAAGGTTGCAAAATGGGGCAAATCTGACTCGGCAAATGTCTCGCTCACCAATGTAAATGTTGGGCTCAATTGTGGTCGTAAGTCGAGGACCACCTGTATGTATACGCTTGACTGCACTGATGGACAAAGCAATGCCAAACAAAAATGTTTACGGAGAAGATCAGGGTGTCTTAAGGATCTCTTCGTGAGAGTGAAACTCTTGCCACTATCCAGCTCTTTGTGTCAACGCACAACCTCTGCATTAATCAGACCAGTGGCTATCTATGTGATTGTCTGCAGCTGCGCCGAAATAGTTTGCTAGCACAGCACCACAAAAGCCACATTATGTACAGATGGTCACCCTGATTACACCGTCAACGCAGCTTCTCAAGTGGAAGCTTCATCTCTCCTATGGATCACACCGAAGCATCCTGGAAAACCACATCATCACTCTTTGCGATATTTGCCGAAGCAACAGGACAATTGCTTGCAGGGATGACTTCAAGATTTCACGGCTTCTGACCATGTGCAAAAATAAAATAAAATATTGAGGACTATCTGTACAGTGAGTCATAAACAAATCAACAGGCTGGATTACACAATAGAAGACAGAATAACAGAGTTGGAAGGGACCTTGGAGGTCATCTAGTCCAACCCCCCTGCTCAGGCAGGAAACCCTACACCGTTCCAGACAAATGGTTGCCCAGTCTCTCCTTAAAAAACCTCCAATGTTGGAGCACCCACAACTTCTGGAGGCAAGCAGTTCCACTGGTGAATTGTTCTCGCTGTTAGGAAATTCCTCCTTGGCTCCAGGTTGCTTCTCTCCTCGGTTAGTCTGTTGCTAAGCAAGACATTTAAGTGAGTTTTGCCCCATTTTACGACCTATCTTTCTGCAGTGGTTACACGAATCACTGCAGTCGCTAAGTGAGTGAGACAGCTGTTAACCAAATCCGGCTTCTCAGAAAGGTCACAAAAGGGGACCGCGTGACACACACACACCCTGGGGACACTGTGCAGCCGTCATAAATATGAACCAGTTGCCGGGCGTCTGGATTTTGATCACCTGACCATGGGGATGCTGCAACTCTCGTAAGTGTGAAAAAAAACCACAACCGCGAGCCACTTTCCCCAGTGCTGTTGTAACTTCAGTCCCTAAACAAATCGTTGCAAGGCGAGAATTACCTATACCAGATTGTAAGGGCAGACGTCGTTGGGGAAAGACAGTTTCCCTTTATGAACCAGGGTGTGTGGCTTCTTTGAAAACAAGGTGGACCAAGTGAGGTGAAACACGGCTCAGGTGAACCCTGCCTCTGGGCCATTAGATGTGTGAAAACAAACCTGGTTTGTTTTCTATTGACTTGGGAAGCCTCCGATGCAGCCAGCTGGCTTTGGAGCTTCCCAGCCCCTCGTCCCCTGGTCATTTGGCAAAATCTCCAGGCGCAACCAGAGTCACACGCAGGAACCAGCGGAGAGAAAAACACTCAGCCTAAAAACCCTGGAACAGGCAGGTTTTCCAATCCAACATTTCTTAATTCCTTCTAAGACACAAGCCCCCCCCCCAATGTTTACCCTCTTTACGCCGTCCTCTCTCACATAAGTGGTGAAATGCAAAAAAAAGGGGGGGGATTTTGTAACCCATCTGGGGACATGGAACCACGCTAGAGCCGCTAATATTTCCTTAATTTCGAGACACACTGTTGGGTTGATCAAGAGCACATGGCTTGGCTTGCACTTCCTTGAGTTATCTGCCCAGCAAAAAACAAAAAACACAAAACCAAACTGGATTATTTCCTGCACCCGAGCTAATAACAGAAACGCAAGATCTTACACACGATAAAGTATTCCTTGCCGTCGCCGGGCATGTTTAAGTGATGTAACTGCTTTTTAAACTTTGTTATTTTCTCTCTACGCATGCTATCATTTGCTTTTAATTCTTTCAGATTGGCAAAGTCAAGGGCAGGGGAGGAATGAAAATTCCGCTCCCATATATTTACATGGTTTTTAATCTAGATAAAAAGGTGATTTATACAACGGAAGTGTTTGATAAAGAGATATTTCTTCAACTATTGATGCGTCCTCAGTATTTTTTTTTTTTTTATTAAGGCAACAGGATTCTCCAAAACACTTAAAAGTACTTCTCGGTGCAAATTCATACATCATTGTGACATAGCAAGGAGGATACCCAGGATAGCAAGACCATTAAAAAAAATCCGTCATAAAACACGAAGCATAAATTAAATGCAAACACGCACATTCTACATAATAGGCCTCCTCAAAACGATTTTAAAAAAACAAAACACACACACACGATGCATTTCCTTCTGCCCAACTTTTTAATAAACTTGGATCTTATTTTGGGCGGAAGTGCAGCATCGATTAATAATGATGCTTTTAAACATCATCCCAGCTCACTATTTCAAACAGACAGAAGAAACTGCAACGATATTACAATATATATACCACATGCTTCTCCCAGAAGAAGGAAGCTGAAGCCACCAGCCTGAGGATGACGGATGGGATTCCGTCGAAACGTTGCTCCTACACCTTTAGTTCTACGCGGGAAAAAACACGAATGACCAAAGATCCATATATATATATATATATATATATATATATATATATATATATATATATATATATATGAAAATCGAACAGACAGAAGCTGTGACAAATAATAATAATAATAAAAATAATAACATAATAAATTACCAAACTTTTTTTTTTATAAAAAAAATTGCACTTTCTAAAAAAAGTCAAAAGACAGATCTGAACCATGTCTTCAATAAGGATTTCTGAAAAATTTAAGTATAATGCAGTTTGGGGAAGGGGGGAGGGAAGGAGCACCAAAGTCAACAACAAAAGGTTTTCACACCGTGTGAACAAACAGTGAGAACCCCCCAACTCTGTCGAACTGGGGGGGGTGGGGAGACTGATGGCTTGAGAAGATTTTTTCTTTTTTTTAAGAGCAACGGCAACATTTTACTTCTAGTTGTGAAAACAATTAACAGCCTCCATGGGAGTCAAACAGAGGCAAGGACTGCCAAGAAGGGGAAAAAATTGAACTGGGGTAGCAATGCACACAGCATTTTAACACGCATCAGAATTTCCTCCTGCTTTGGAAACGGAAGACGATGCTTACCTAGTCTAAGGCAACGTTAGCATTTGCACAATTCTAATCCAACGCATCCCGTCCGTGCAAGAAACATAAATAAATAAATAAATAAAATCTTCCCCAAATCTCGCCTCCCGCATTGCACCCACCCCGAGACGGGCGTCAAAGCACACCGGGAAGAATTTTCAAGCCATGCAACCGGAGCTTTTTCCTTTGCAAAAAGTTTGCACCACAAAAAAAAAGCGCATCTCAACGGGGATGCGTCGCCTTGTATGCACGGTCCCCATTTTACTCTTGGCAACCGAGAAGCGGGACCCCAAAGCCCTCCCCCCCCGACTCCGACCTTCCCCAAGCCCCCTCCCCAGTCATGCAACAAAACAAGAGGAGGAGGAGGAGGAGAGGAAGGGGAACAAGAAGAAAAAGAAGAAGGAGGAGAAGGAGAGGAGGAGGAAGAGGAGAAGAAGAGGAGGAGGAGGAGGAAGAGGAGAAGGAGGAGAGGAGGAGGAAGAGAAAGAGAAGAAGAGGAGGAGGAGGAAGAGAAGGA
Organism: Vipera latastei; assembly: GCA_024294585.1. Taxonomy (NCBI): domain Eukaryota; kingdom Metazoa; phylum Chordata; class Lepidosauria; order Squamata; family Viperidae; genus Vipera; species Vipera latastei. Next base: position 5,740,651 of record CM044357.1, read on the forward strand.
GAAGAAGGAGGAGGAAGAGGAGGAGAAGGAGGAGGAGGAAGAGGAGAAGGAGAAGGAGGAGGAGGAGGAGGAGGAAGAAGAGAAGGAGAAGGAGAGGAGGAGAAGAAGAAGAGGAGGAGGAGAAGAAGAGGAGGAGAAGAAGAATAAGGAGGAGGAGGAGGAGGAAGAAGAAGAAGAAGAGAAAGAGAAGAAGAGGAGGAGGAGGAAGAGAAGGAGAAGAAGGAGGAGGAAGAGGAGGAGAAGGAGGAGGAGGAAGAGGAGAAGGAGAAGGAGGAGGAGGAGGAGGAGGAAGAAGAGAAGGAGAAGGAGAAGAGGAGAAGAAGAAGAGGAGGAGGAGGAAGAGGAGAAGGAGAAGAAGAGGAGGAGGAGGAGGAAGAAGAAGAGGAGAAGGAGAAGGAGAGAAGAAGGAAGAAGAAGAAGGGGAGGAGGAGGAGGAGGGGAAGGGGAAGGGGAAGGGGAGGAAGAAGGAGAAGAAGAGGAGGAAGAGGAAGAGAAAAGGAGGGGGTCCTAAATTTCCAAACCTCGCGCTTTGCAATCCGGGCTTCTGTTTGCAAAAACAAAAAACCAAAAAAAAAAAAAAATTAAGAAAGTAACTCGAAATAAAAAGCCCCAAGGATGCTCAGCCCTTTGCTTAATTTTTTTTTTTCCAGAGGAAAAAGGAAAGATGCATCAACCAACAAGAAGGTAGCAAGCAAGCAGGCAGACTGCGACTCACCGTCCGAAGGGAGGGAGAGGTTTCCCGAGCCACTTTGAACTAAGAACGAATTGGGGACAAACTCTTCTTCGGAGTCAGACTCCCGAGTTGGCTGGGCGACCCCGTTGCCTAGCAACCTTCTCTGGCTCCCATTGGCGGGCGGGGAGGGGGGCGGGGAGGGGGAGGGCTCCACGGGGGTGGAGGAGGCGGACGAACAATGCAAGGGGGGGCCTGTGGAACACACAAAACAAAACAAAACAAAACACAAAACACAGACAGAACATAAATAACAGAAAACTTGCAGCCCGAACTGGAAAATAAAACACATAAGGGGAAATGTGTGTGTGTGTGTGTGTGTGTGTGTCTCCATATATATCTCTCCCAAATTTCTTTATTAGCAATTTGAATAATTTACACAAATAATGAGCTGTCATAAGTTGACTATATCCTGTGGATAAGCCCTGAGTCAGGCCAAAACAGGAATGAAAGAGTTAATTAGCAAGGTGCATTCAAAAAGCCTTGACAAATACTTAAAAGATATATATATATATATATATATGTTTTACACACACATATATATGTTTTCTGAGGTTTTCGCGGGTGTTTGTATGTGGATCTTTGGTCATTCGGGTTTTTTCCCCATGTAGAGTTGAAGGTGTAAGAGCAACGTTTCGACGAAATCCCATCCGTCATCCTCAGGCTGGTGGCTTCTCCCAGAAGAAGGAAGCTGAAGCCACCAGCCTGAGGATGACGGATGGGATTCCGTCGAAACGTTGCTCTTACACCTTCAACTCTACGTGGGGAAAAAACCCGAATGACCAACGATCCACATACAAACACCTGTGAAAACCTCAGAAAACAAATATAGGTAGATAAAGGGTATGACTGACTGATGAGAACATAAAGAGTTCGAAATGGCCATCTCAGCCTCCCAAAATTCTTTATTAGCAACTTGAATAATTTGCACAAATAATGAGCTGTCATAGTTGACTATATCCTGTGGATAAGCCTTGAAGATAGGCCAAAACAGGAATGAAAGAGTTAATTAGCAAGGTGCTTTCAAAAAGCCTTGACAAATACTATATATATATATATATATATATATATATATACACACACACACATACATACACATACACACATATATATGCACGCACACAAACTTGCACCTGTCTATACCAGGAGACACCAAAGCATGCACAGAGGTGGAAAAATTTTAAAAATAAAGACAACGGGACATGGGGGGGGCGGGGGGGGGAGGGAAAAGGCGTTTTCAGCTTTCCCAATCTTGCTGGCAAAGGAAAAAGAGGCAGTTGGGTTGCAACGTGTTGGAAGAAAATCCCTTTGCAAAGTTGCCTATACAAAAACCGGACCGTTGCAACCTGTAGGATGCTCAGAGGAAGCTGCCAAACTCTGCAGGAAAAAAAGCTAAAAAAGTTTTTAAGCCTGGATCTCAGGTTGCTTTTTTTTCGGGGGGGGGGGGGGGAAGGGGGGTTGGTTTTGCTTTTTTTTTTTTGTATTTCTCTTCCCCAGCTGACGCCGGATGTCATCTCCTCCAGATCAAATATGCAATGATAAACAAAACAAGGGTATTGAGGCTGGATTAAATCATACGTCTGGGTGATTTCTAAGCCAACCAATCGGTCCCTCTAAGGACAAGGTGAAGATTGCAACAGCGAGGAATTGCATGATGAAACTGGTTAGTAACAGGCTGGCAAAGATTTCGAACCAACTTCAGATAAGTGCCTTTTTTTTTTTTTTTAAGAGGCATCAGGGGAGAAAAGAATGGAAAAGGAGGGGGAAAAAATGGAAAGTTTCTTGGTCTTTGTTGCTGCGTTCACGTGTAACTTTAAGCCAGGTTTTTAAACCGCGGACTTCCTGGGCAGTGCCTTGGTTTGAAAACGAGGGGTGAAGCCAAAAACAAGCAAACTCAGGATGGGGCTTTGTGTTATCTGTGAAAAAGGATTTACTTTTGGGAAAGAAAAATGGGGGGAGACGAAACCTAGTTTGTTTCATTGTCTACAAAACCATGATAGGCGGTGTCTCCCGAAGGAGAGACCATCAGAGGACAATGCCGTTTGCGAGGGCCTTCACACAATGGAAGGAAGCCAGTTATGCTAGGCCTGATTTGTTAATTAAGCCAGACTGGGTCTGGGTTCACTTATCCGACTGAACCAGGAATCTTGGTTTGTGAATGAGACACCACATTCCAATGAAAGAAGGGGGGGGGGAAAAGGAAATCTTTGGCGTCCTGCATGAAGTTCATCCAAGTGTCTTTTGATGTTGTGAACTCACAAATGTAGGAGGTGAGGTTTGGTGCCTTTGAAAAATGTCAGTCAATAAATCTGTTGACATGTCAATCAAACGCAAGAAAGCAAAAACATCCCTACGGTAGCCTTTGACTTAACGACCCAAATCAATCCCCAGCTAAGCAAGTTAGGTGAAGATGTTTGCCCCATTTTGTGACCCTCCTTTTTTTAACCACTGTTGTTAAACGAATCACTGGATTTGTTCAGCGAATCTAGCTTCCTCCGCTGATTTTGCATATCGGAAGCCTCCTGGGAAGGTCACAAGACGTGATCCCAGGACCCTGGGTTCAGAATCAGAATAACAAAGAGTTGGAAGGGACCTTGGAGAGGTCATCTAGTCCATCCCATCCCCCAAACCCACCCCCCGCCCCCGGCAGGGGACCCCTACACCATTTCTGACAGATGGCAGTCCAGTCTCTCCTTGAAAGCATAAAATACGTGCCAGTTGCCGAGCGCCGGTTTTCGGATCACGTGACCGTGGGGGACGCCACAACGGTCATAAATGTGAAAACATGACCGTTTCCTTCCCCACCCACCCCCTTTTTTTTTTTGTCAGGGCTGTTGCAACTCCGAACCGTCGCTAAACGAATGGTTATAAGTCGAGGATTGCCTGCGCTATGCAATCTCGGGGAAAACGGATCATCCAGGTTATTTCGGGGGCGGGGAGGGGGGGGCAGGGCGGAGGAGGGAACTGTGAACGGAAACAAATCGCCCGAGAAATGCATGCGTGCCAGACTTGACAAGCCGAATTTCATCTGAGTTTCTAAGGCGTTATTTAAAAAGTTTTAGGCCGGGATAAGCAAAACCATATGAGGGGCTGCAAAGGATCCCTTTTTAAATGACACAGGGGTGGGGGAGAGAGAGAGAGAGAGAGAGAGAGAGAGAGGGAGGGAGGGAGGGAGGGAGGGAGGGAGGGAGAGAGAGAGAGAGAGAGAGGGAGGGAGAGAGAGAGAGAGAGAGAAAGAGAGAGAGAAAGAGAGAGAGAGGAGAGAGAGAGGGAGGGAGAGAGAGAGGGAGGGAGGGAGAGAGAGAGAAAGAGAGAGAGAAAGAGAGAGAGAGGAGAGAGAGAGGGAGGGAGAGAGAGAGGAGAGAGGGAGGGAGAGAGAGAGAGAGAGAGGAGAGAGAGAGAGGAGAGAGAGAGAGAGAGAGAAAGAGAGAAAGAAAGAAAGAAAGAAAGAAAGAAAGAAAGAAAGAAAGAAAGAAAGAAAGAAAGAGAAAGTTTGAAATCACAACAGCAATCAGCGTGGGATGTTTGGCAGGTTTCACTTATGTGGGTCTCTCTCTCTCTCCTCTTTCTTTCTCCCTTCTTTCCTCTCTCTCTCTCTTCCCTCTCTCCTCTTTCTCCCCCTCTTTCCTCTCTCTTTCTCTCCTGTTCTTTTTCTCTCTCTCCTTTCTCTTCTCTCTCTCTCTTCTCTCACCTTCTTCCTCTTTTTCTATCTCTTTCTCTCCTCTTTGTGCTCTCTCTCTCTCTTCTTTTTTTCTTTCTCTTTCTCTCTCTCTCTCACTCTCTGACCTCTCTCTCTTTTCTCCCTCTCTCTCTCTCTCCTTTTCCTTTGGAAAAAGATTTGCTAAGCTTCAGAGAATTCAAAGCTCAGCTTTTCCCCTTTCTTACGTTGCTGGATCCTGTCGTGATCAGGGCTTTGCGGGCGGGGGGGGGGGAGAGGAGGAATCTCCCTCCCTACTTTAAGTTGGGTTTGCTTGGGGGGGGGGGGGTAAAGAAAAAAAATTCTATCTACTCTCTCTTTTTTTCTTCTTCTTCTCCAGATGACTTTTTAGATGGTAACGCTTAGATGGGGCCACTTTCAGAGGGAGCCGAGGAGATGAAACTCAACCCCACCGTCTCGTGTTCAGAGGTGCCCTGTAATTCAGACACCCAAGAGACCGCATCTCCTTTGCGCTAACTTCATCTGGACGGCAGCAATCGGATCTCTCCCCAGGGCCCCCCTGTGTCATGGGCAAATAACACGGAGGTCGGTGAACCCTGCGGATAGAGTCTGCAAGTTTCGTTCGGCTGTTTTATAAAGAATAACCATGCTGAGCAGGTAAAAGCAGAAATAGAATAGGGATGGGATGGGACGGGACGGGACAGGACGGCACGGGACGGGACGGGACGGAACAGTACAGAACGGAACGGAACGGAATAGAATAAAAGGTAAAGGCTTTAAAGGTTCCCCCCGCACATGCGTGCTAGTCGTTTCCGACTCTAGGGGCCGGTGCTCATCTCCGTTTCAAAGCCGAAGAGCCAGCGCTTGTCCGAGGACGTCTCCGTGGTCATGTGGCCGGCATGACTGGACGCCAAAGGCACACGGAACGCTGTTACCTTCCCACCGTAGTGGTCCCTATTTTTCTACTTGCATTTTTACGTGCTTTCGAACTGCTAGGTTGGCAGAAGCTGGGACAAGTAACAGGCGCTCACTCTGCTACGCGGCACTCGGGATTCGACCCGCCAAACTGCCGATCTTCTGATCGACAAGCTCAGCGTCCTGAGCCACTGAGCCACCGCGTCCCTCTTAGAATAGAATAGAATAGAAAATATGGAATGGAATGGAATATGAATAGAGTAGAATAGAATAGAATGAAATGGAATATGAATAGAATGGAATGGAATGGAATATAGAATAGAATAAAATAGAATGGAATGGAATATGAATAGAATAGAAAATAGAATAGATTAGAATAGAAAACAGAGATTGGAATAGAATAGAATAGAATAGAATAGAATAGAATAGAATAGAATAGAATAGAATAGAATAGAATAGAATAGAATAGTCGACAGAATGGTGCAAAATTCATTTAATAGCTGCTCTACTTAGCAACAGAAATTCTGGGGTCAATTTTGGTTGTAAGTCAAGGACTATCTGTAAGTGCGGCCTGGTTACTGATCGCCTGACATATGGTCATATGACTAAGGAGGCAGTCAGCCATCAGAACTTCAGAAGTCATAAACAGTCCCAGGGAGGTCCATTGTAACTGCAAACAGTTGCTAATTCAAGGACTACCTGTATTCCATCTTACTCCTTGGGATTTCCCCCCCATCAATGTATTCTGCTTCCCCTCCGTTATACTTAGTCCTTATTCATCGTTAA
>CM044357.1:5746939-5808877 GCA_024294585.1 Vipera latastei
TCTGGAAACGGAAGACGATGCTTACCTTCCCTCTAAGGGCAACGTTAGCATTTGCACAATTCTAATCCAACGCATCCCGTCCGTGCAAGAAACATAAATAAATAAATAAATAAAATCTTCCCCAAATCTCGCCTCCCGCATTGCACCCACCCCGAGACGGGCGTCAAAGCACACCGGGAAGAATTTTTCAAGCCATGCAACCGGAGCTTTTTCCTTTGCAAAAAGTTTGCACCAAAAAAAAAAAAAAAGCGCATCTCAACGGGGATGCGTCGCCTTGTATGCACGGTCCCATTTTACTCTTGGCAACCGAGAAGCGGGACCCCCAAAGCCCTCCCCCCCCCGACTCCGACCTTCCCCAAGCCCCCCTCCCCAGTCATGCAACAAAACAAGAGGAGGAGGAGGAGGAGGAGGAGGAGAGGAAGGGGAAGAAGAAGAAAAAGAAGGAGGAGGAGGAGGAAGAGGAGAAGGAGAGGAGGAGGAGGAGGAGAAGAAGAAGAAGAAGAAGAAGAAGAGGAGGAGGAGGAGGAGAGGAGGAGGAAGAGGAGAAGGAGGAGAAGAAGAGGAGGAAGAGAAGGAGAAGAAGAAGGAGGAGGAGAGGAGGAAGAGGAGAAGGAGAGGAAGAGGAGGAGGAGGAGGAGAAGAAGAAGAGAAGAGGAAGAAGAAGAAGAAGAGGAGGAGGAGGAGGAGGAGGAGAAGAGGAGGAAGAGAAGGAGAAGAAGAAGGAGAAGGAGGAGGAGGAAGAGGAGAAGGAGAGGAGGAGGAGGAGGAGGAGGAGGAGAAGAAGAAGAAGAAGAAGAAGAAGAAGAAGAAGAAGAGAAGAAGAAGAAGAAGAAGAAGAAGAAGAAGAAGAAGAAGAAGAAGAAGAAGAGGAGGAGGAGGAAGAGAAGGAGAAGAAGAAAAAGGAGGAGGAGGAAGAGGAGAAGAAGGAGAGGAGGAGGAACAAGAGGAGGAGGAAGAGAGGAGGAGGAGAGAGAAGAAGAAGAAGAGATAGAAGAAGAAGAGAAGAGGAAGAAGAAGAAGAAGAAGGGGAGGAGGAGGAAGGAGGAGGAGGAGGAGGAGGAGGAGGAGAGGAAGGGAAGAAGAAGGAAAGAAGAGGAGGAAGAGGAAGAGAAAAGGAGGGGGGTCCTAAATTTCCAAACCTCGCGCTTTGCAATCCGGGCTTCTGTTTGCAAATAAATAAATAAATAAATAATAAAGTAACTCGAAATAAAAAGCCCCAAGGATGCTCAGCCCCTTTGCTTAATTTTTTTTTTCCGGAGGAAGGAAAGATGCATCAATCAACAAGAAGGTAGCAAGCAAGCAGGTAGACTGCGACTCACCATCCGAAGGGAGGGAGAGGTTTCCCGAGCCACTTTGAGCTAAGAACGAATTGGGGACAAACTCTTCTTCGGAGTCAGACTCCCGAGTTGGCTGGGCGACCCCCGTTGCCTAGCAACCTTCTCTGGCTCCCATTGGCGGGCGGGGAGGGGGGCGGGGAGGGGGAGGGCTCCACGGGGGGTGGAGGAGGCGGACGAACAATGCAAGGGGGGGGGCCTGTGGAACACACACAAAAAAAACACAAAAACAAAACACAAAACACAGACAGAACATAAATGACAGAAAACTTGCAGCCCAAACTGGAAAATAAAACACGTAAGGGGAAATGTGTGTGTCTCCATATGTGTGGTGTGTGTGTGTGTGTGTGTGTGTGTGTGTGTGTGTAAATTGCTAACAAAGAATTAAGGGAGCAATTTACACAAATATATGAGCTGTCACCGGTGTGACTACTGCCTGTTCGATGGCCTTCAAGATAGGCTGAAAACAGGAAATAAAGATTTGTCCCATGTTTAGGGGCCTAGCAAGGTAATCTAAATAGTTAACAAGCATTTGACATACATACATACATACATACATACATACATATATATATATATATATATATACTATATATATATATATATATATATACACACACACACACACACACACACATACATATATACACATACACACACACACACACACACACACACACACACACATATATGCACGCACACAAACTTGCACCTGTCTATACCAGGAGACACCAAAGCATGCACAGAGGTGGAAAAATTTAAAAAATAAAGACAACGGGACATCGGGGGGCGGGGGAGGGGCGGGGGGGAGGGGAAAAAGCGTTTTCAGCTTTCCCAATCTTGCTGGCAAAGGAAAAAGAGGCAGTTGGGTTGCAACGTGTTGGAAGAAAATCCCTTTGCAAAGTTGCCTATACAAAAACCGGACCGTTGCAACCTGTAGGATGCTCAGAGGAAGCTGCCAAACTCTGCAGGAAAAACCTAAAAAAGTTTTTAAGCCTGATCTCCGGTTGCTTTTTTTTGGGGGGGGGGGGAGGGAGGGGGGGTTTTGGTTTCTTGCTTTTTTTTTTTTTTGTATTTCTCTTCCCCAGCTGACGCCGGATGTCATCTCCTCCAGATCAAATATGCAATGATAAACAAAACAAGGGTATTGAGGCTGGATTAAATCATACGTCTGGGTGATTTCTAAGCCAACCAAATCGGTCCCTCTAAGGACAGGGTGAAGATTGCAACAGCGAGGAATTGCATGATGAAACTGGTTAGTAACAGGCCGGCAAAGATTTCGAACCAACTTCAGATAAGTGCCTTTTTTTTTGTTTTTTGTTTTGGTTTTTTAAGAGGCATCAGGGGGAGAAAAGAATGGAAAAGGAGGGGGGAAAAAATGGAAAGTTTCTTGGTCTTTGTTGCTGCGTTCACGTGTAACTTTAAGCCAGGTTTTTAAACCGTGGACTTCCTGGGCAGTGCCTTGGTTTGAAAACGAGGGGTGAAGCCAAAAACAAGCAAACTCAGGATGGGGCTTTGTGTTATCTGTGAAAAAGGATTTACTTTTGGAAAGAAAAATGGGGGGAGACGAAACCTAGTTTGTTTCATTGTCTACAAAACCATGATAGGCGGGTGTCTCCCGAAGGAGAGACCATCAGAGGACAATGCCGTTTGCGAGGGCCTTCACACAATGGAAGGAAGCCAGTTATGCTAGGCCTGATTTGTTAATTAAGCCAGACTGGGTCTGGGTTCACTTATCCGACTGAACCAGGAATCTTGGTTTGTGAATGAGACACCACATTCCAATGAAAGAAGGGGGAAAAAAAAGGAAACCTTTGGCATCCCGCATGAAGTTCATCCAACTGTCTTTTGATGTTGTGAATTCACAAATGTAGGAGGTGAGGTTTGGTGCCTTTGAAAAATGTCAGTCAATAAATCTGTTGACATGTCAATCAAACGCAAGAAAGCAAAAACATCCCTACGGTAGCCTTTGACTTAACGACCCAAATCAATCCCCAGCTAAGCAAGTTAGGTGAAGATGTTTGCCCCATGTTTGTGACCCTCCTTTTTTTAACCACTGTTGTTAAACGAATCACTGGATTTGTTCAGCGAATCTAGCTTCCTCCGCTGATTTTGCATATCGGAAGCCTCCTGGGAAGGTCACAAGACGTGATCCCAGGACCCTGGGTTCAGAATCAGAATAACAAAGAGTTGGAAGGGACCTTGGAGAGGTCATCTAGTCCAACCCATCCCCCAACCCCCACCCCCGCCCCGGCAGGGGGACCCTACACCATTTCTGACAGATGGCAGTCCAGTCTCTCCTTGAAAGCATAAAATACGTGCCAGTTGCCAAGCGCCAGTTTTCGGATCACGTGACCGTGGGGACGCCACAACGGTCATAAATGTGAAAACATGACCGTTTCCTTCCCCACCCACCCCTTTTTTTTTGGTCAGGGCTGTTGCAACTCCGAACCGTCGACTAAACGAATGGTTATAAGTCGAGGATTGCCCTGCGCTATGCAATCTCGGGGAAAACGGATCATCCAGGTTATTTCAGGGGGCGGGGAGGGGGGGGGGCAGGGCGGAGGAGGGAACTAGTGAACGGAAACAAATCGCCCGAGAAATGCATGCGTGCCAGACTTGACAAGCCGAATTTCATCTGAGTTTCTAAGGCGTTATTTAAAAAGTTTTAGGCCGGGATAAGCAAAACCATATGAGGGGCTGCAAAGGATCCCTTTTTAAATGACACAGGGTGGGGGAGGGAGAGTGAGATGAGAGAGAGAGAGAGGAGGAGGGAGGAGGAGGGAGGGAGGAGGGAGAGAGAGAGAGAGAGAGAGGGAGGGAGAGAGAGAGAAGAGAAAGAGAGAGAGAAGAGAGAGAGAGGAGGGAGAGAGAGAGAGAGAGAGAGAGGGAGGGAGAGAGGGAGGGAGAGAGAGAGAGAGAAAGAGAGAGAGAGAAAGAGAGAGAGAGAGGAGAGAGAGAGGGAGGGAGAGAGAGAGAGAGAGAGAGAGAGAGAGAGAAGAGAGAGAGAGAGAGAGAGAATGAAAGAGAGAAAGAAAGAAAGAAGAAGAAAGAAAGAAAGAAAGAAAGAAAGAAAGAGAAAGAAGAGAAGAAGAAAGAAAGAAAGAAAGAAAGAGAAGTTTGAAATCACAACAGCAATCAGCGTGGGATGTTTGGCAGGTTTCACTTATGTGGGTCTCTCTCTCTCTCCTCTTTCTTTCTCCCTTCTTCCTCTCTCTCTCTCTTCCCTCTCTCCTCTTTCTCCCCTCTTTCCTCTCTCTTTCTCTCCTGTTCTTTTTTCTCTCTCTCCTTTCTCTTCTCTCTCTCTCTTCTCTCACCTTCTTCCTCTTTTTCTATCTCTTTCTCTCCTCTTTGTGCTCTCTCTCTCTCTTCTTTTTTTCTTTCTCTTTCTCTCTCTCTCTCACTCTCTGACCTCTCTCTCTTTTTCTCCCTCTCTCTCTCTCTCCTTTTCCTTTGGAAAAAGATTTGCTAAGCTTCAGAGAATTCAAAGCTCAGCTTTTTCCCCTTTCTTACGTTGCTGGATCCTGTCGTGATCAGGGCTTTGCGGGCGGGGGGGGGGGAGAGGAGGAATCTCCCTCCCTACTTTAAGTTGGGTTTGCTTGGGGGGGGGGGTAAAGAAAAAAAATTCTATCTACTCTCTCTTTTTTTCTTCTTCTTCTCCAGATGACTTTTTAGATGGTAACGCTTAGATGGGGCCACTTTCAGAGGGAGCCGAGGGAGATGAAACTCAACCCCACCGTCTCGTGTTCAGAGGTGCCCTGTAATTCAGACACCCAAGAGACCGCATCTCCTTTGCGCTAACTTCATCTGGACGGCAGCAATCGGATCTCTCCCCAGGGCCCCCTGTGTCATGGGCAAATAACACGGAGGTCGGTGAACCCCTGCGGATAGAGTCTGCAAGTTTCGTTCGGCTGTTTTATAAAGAATAACCATTGCTGAGCAGGTAAAAGCAGAAATAGAATAGGGATGGGATGGGACGGGATGGGATGGGACGGGACGGGATGGCACGGCACGGCACGGCACGGCACGGCACGGGACGGAACAGTACAGAACGGAACGGAACGGGAATAGAATAAAAGGTAAAGGCTTTAAAGGTTCCCCCGCACATGCGTGCTAGTCGTTTCCGACTCTAGGGGCCGGTGCTCATCTCCGTTTCAAAGCCGAAGAGCCAGCGTTTGTCCTGAGGACGTCTCCGTGGTCATGTGGCCGGCATGACTGGACGCCAAAGGCACACGGAATGCTGTTACCTTCCCCACCGGAGTGGTCCCTATTTTTCCACTCGCATTTTTGTTACGTGCTTTCGAACTGCTAGGTTGGCAGAAGCTGGGGACAAGTAACAGGCGCTCACTCTGCTACGCGGCACTCGGGATTCGACCCGCCAAACTGCCGATCTTCTGATCGACAAGCTCAGCGTCCTGAGCCACTGAGCCACCGCGTCCCTCTTAGAATAGAATAGAGTAGAAAATATGGAATGGAATGGAATATGAATAGAGTAGAATAGAATAGAATGAAATGGAATATGAATAGAATGGAATGGAATGGAATATAGAATTAGAATAAAATAGAATGGAATGGAATATGAATAGAATAGAAAATAGAATAGATTAGAATAGAAAACAGAGATTGGAATAGAATAGAATAGAATAGAATAGAATAGAATAGAATAGAATAGAATAGAATAGAATAGAATAGTCGACAGAATGGGGCAAAATTCATTTAATAGCTGCTCTACTTAGCAACAGAAATTCTGGGGTCAATTTTGGTTGTAAGTCAAGGACTATCTGTAAGTGCGGCCTGGTTACTGATCGCTCTGACATATGGGTCATATGACTAAGGAGGCAGTCAGCCATCAGAACTTCAGAAGTCATAAACAGTCCCAGGGAGGTCCATTGTAACTGCAAACAGTTTGCTAATTCAAGGACTACCTGTATTCCATCTTACTCCTTGGGATTTCCCCCCCCATCAATGTATTCTGCTTCCCCTCCGTTATACTTAGTCCTTATTCATCGTTAAGTGCTGCAGTCATGAACAGAAATAACAGAGTTGGAAGGGACCCTCGGAGGTCTTCTAGTCCAACCCCCTGCTCAAGCATTTCCGACTCCACTCATTAAGTGAGCAATCGGGTGACCCCACCCAATTTTACAACCGTTTCTGCCACCGTCGTTAAGTGAATCACAGTGGCCATTAAGCGAAGCATCACATGTCTAGGATACACAGTCTTCCCTGCTGGCTTTCCCACTGCTTGTTAGAAACTGACCAGGAATGTCGCAAATGGCCATCGTGTGACCATCGGAAGCTGCCACCGTCGTACATGTGAGCCGGCCGCTGATTGTGATCATGTGACAGTCGTACGAGACGAGGACCAGTCGTAAATCTACTTTTTCAGCACCGTCACCACTTCAAACAGTCACTAAATGAATACTGTAAGCCAGCGACTACCGTAATATCTCTTTTTCTTTACTATTGTGAGAACAATCCAGAGAAAGAAATATTTTGGGGAATATTTAAAAGGCAGAATATATTCCCCCCCAAAGTAATAGTGGAGAAGATCTTTAAAAAGGCAGAAACTTCTACACACACACACACACACACACACACACACACACACACACCAGCCAGACAACTCAGCAGAAGAACCAGCTTTTAGAAATGCAGATGTAATAATCCATTCAGGAAGATTGGAGCCCCTCCAGCTAGAAGCTGAAGAGATTAGGAAGACAAAGACCCCTAAAATCTACATACCCCACCCAAACTCCATAATAGGCCATAATAGGATTAACCCACCACCATCAGAATACCAGAAAGGCACACTCAGACTCAGGTCAAAGTTCATGACACAGGAACAACTCCCCCCCAAAAAGCCCAAGAAGGTATAAAAACCCCACTCCCTACTACTACATGTGCTCACTCTTATTTCTTCCAGAGCCATCTTTCTGTCTGGGCTCTCCTCTTCAATAAACGGCAACTTTCTTTCTAAAGCAGTCTCCATTTTGATGATTCCCAGCTTGGACTGGACCCTGATGAAGATTTTTCCTATCCTACTGAAAATCCTTTCTAGTGATTTTCCTAATTCTTGGCGTTAGGAAAAAGTTTCCACTCATGACTCTCCTTCCCTGGATTTTCCGTTCAAGCAGCACACCTGTTTTGGGTTTTCTTCAGGGGCTCAAACGGAGAGAAGAAAGAATGAATGAATGAAATCCACAGTTGACGTCTATCCAGGTTCTTGTGAATTTGGCTAAATCTAATCCCTACAATTACGGGGTGTGGGCATGAGCCAAAATCTAACTAACTTACCATCCACGCCAATACTCGTAGTCCTTGACTTATGACTGCAGCTGAGCCCAAAATTTCCACTGCTAAGCAAGACAGTTGTTAGGGGAGTTTTGCTCCCATTTTACGACTTCACTTGCCGCCGTCGTTAAGCGAATCACCGCAGCGGTTAAGTTAGTCGCACGGTCCGTTAAGTGAATCTGGCTTCCCCCCGTTGACCTCGCTTATAGGAAGGGTCGCAAAAAGGGAGTCCGTGACACACACACCCGGGACAGTGGCGACCGTCATTAATACGAGTCAGTTGCCAGCTTGCAGCGATGTCACTTAACAACTGTGGCAAGAAAGGTCATAAAAGGGCGCAGAACCCGGTGAAGAACTGTCTCGCTTAGCAAGAGAAATTTTGAACTCAATTGTGGTTGTAAGTCCGAGAACATCCGGGTCCCTAAAAAACTCTTTAGAGCAGGGGTAGGCAACCTTGGCCCTTTTATGACTCGTGGACTTCAACTCCCAGAATTCCTGAGCCAGCATGGGGGGAAACTATGGTCCCTTCACGACTTGCGGACTTCAACTCCCAGAATTCCTGAGCCAGCATGGCTCAGCTTGGAAACCTCTCCCTTTCCCCTCAGCATGGCTGGCTCAGGAATTCTGGGACTTGAAGTCCACGAGTCATAAAAGAGCCAAGGTGGCCTACCCCTGCTTTAGAGCAATTTTCGATCACCAGGCAGAAAAATCCCTATTTTTCTCATTTCGCTCTGAATGGGAAGCTGCTTTTATTTGTTTATTTTTAATTAGAAGGGATTGCTTTTTGCAAATTCCCTGTTAATGTGGAGGAGAAATTATTAGAGAGTGTGCTTCTTTCTCTGTATACTTCAGTGCACTCCTGGCTTAAGGGTCCCTGATCATCAGCTTTAGGGTGATGGAAATATTGCAGCCACCAATAGCCGTTCCTCGTATCTGCAGCCAATACTGACTTACTTTCCTCCTTCCTTCCCTCCCTTTCTCCTTCCTTCCTTCCCCCACCTTCCTCTCTCCTCCATCCTTCTTCCTTCCTTCCTTTTCTCCCTCCCTCCCTTTCTCCTTCCTTCCTTCCTTCCCCACCCTCCTTCCAACTCTATTCATCCATCCTTCCTTCCTTCCTTCCTTCCTTCCTTCCTTCCTTCCTTCCTTCCTTCCTCCGCTCCCTCCCTCCCTTCCTTCCTTCCCCACCTTCCTTCCAACTCTATTCATCCTTCCTTCCTTCCTTCCTTCCTTCCTTCCTTCCTTCCTTCCTCCTTCCTTCCTTCCTTCCTTCCTCTTCCCCACCCTCCTTCCCAACTCTATTCATCCATCTTTCCTTCCTTCCTTCCTTCCTTCCTTCCTTCCTTCCTTCCTTCCTTCCTTCCTTCCTTCCTTCCAACTCTATTCATCCATCTTTCCTTCCTTCCTTCCTTCCTTCCTTCCTTCCTTCCTTCCTTCCTTCCTTTCCTTCCTTCCTTCCTTCCTTCTCCCACCCTCCTTCCAACTATTCTTCCTTCCTTCCTTCCTTCCTTCCTTCCTTCCTTCCTTCCTTCCTTCCTTCCTTCCTTCCTTCCTTCCTTCCTTCCTTCCTTCCCCTCCCTCCCTCATTCCTGTCTGCTTCCTCCCCTCCTTCCTTCTTCTTCTCTCCTCCTTCATCCCTCCCTCTGTCTCTTCTTCTACCTTCCTTACTCTTGGAGAAACCAGCCCAGCAGAATTTGGAAAGGAAGCTGCAAGCCCCCCCCCCCCCCCGTGGGGGATTGGACCAGGAAAACAAAAGGAAAAGAGAGCCCGGTGTTGCGGGAAGGAGGCCTCTGAGCAAACACAAGGCAGAGCAGACTCCTCCGATTGCTACATCTGAGTTGGGGTATCTTGACAGAAGGGTCTGTCTTTTGGAGGGCCTCCTGACAGGCTGCCCAGGTCCACGCTTCAGAAATCCAAGAGGAATTTCATCCTGGAATTTGAAAGATAAAGCAAGTTCTCTCTCATTTGCTTAGTGGGGGTGCTGTGCTTGCTTGCTGCCTCCTTTCTCCCCTTTTCTCTCCCTCCTTCATTGCTCCCTGCCTCTCCTTCCTTCTACCTCCCTCCCTTCTTCTCTCTTTTTCTCCTTCCTCCCTTTCTGCTTTTTCTTCTTCCTCCCTTTCTCCTTTCCCCTCCCTCCCTTTCTTTCCTTCCTCTCTCCTTCCTTCCTTTTCTCTCCTCCTTCATTTCTCCCTCTCTTCTTCCTTGCCTTTCTTTCATCTTCTCTCTCCCTCTTCATTCCTCTTTCCTTCCTTCTCTCCTTCCTCCCTTTCCCACCTTTGCTCCTCCCTCCCTTCCCTCTCCTCTGACCTCCCTTCCTTTTCCCCTTCTTTCCTCCCTCCTCTTTCTCCTTCCTTCCTTCCTTCCTTCCTTCCTTCCTTCCTTCCTTCCTTCCTTCCTTCCTTCCTTCCTTCCTTCCTTCCTTCCTTCCCCTCCCCTCCCTCATTCCTCCATTCTTCTTCTCTCCTCCGTCCATTCCTCTTTCATTCCTCCCTCCTTCTTCCCTCCCTCTCACCTACCCACCTTCCTTTTCTCCCTCCCTCCCTCCCCTCCCCTCCCTCCCTCCCTCCCTCCCTCCTTTTCAAGGTCTCCTAGCTCCAGCCAGAGCGATCCAAGAAAACAGTCCTGACAACAACCTGCCAGGCCTTTGACACTTCATCCTGAAATATCTTTCAGAAGGGAGGTGTGAAAAGATGGGAGGTTGAAACTTAAAGAGTGTAAAACACCTGGAAGCAGTAAACAAATGCAATAGGAAACGTGGTGGTGGGGTGGGTGGGTGGGGGAAATGTCACACCTGAATCACAGCTGCTGCGGTCCACTCTGTGTACAAATGCATAAGATTGGCCAACTCTACAGAGATGAATTAATGGTCTGCAATATTAATCATAATATATTCTGATTTGAAGAATAAATGCAGAGATCAATGACAGTGTAATTAACCCCATCGGTCTGGTTATTCCTGGGTCTCGCTAATTTTGGCCATGTCAGGCGGGGGGGGGGGGATTCACCGGAGAAAGCAATTATGTTTGGAAGAGTTAGAGGTAAAAGAAAACCAGAAAGGCATCAAAGAACAACGTGGCTGAACGCCCTCCAAGCTGACACCAGCCAGAGCTTTTGGACAACTCAAAGAAGAGCCGTGCAAGATTAGAAGATGTGGAGGGAGACTGAACCACAGAATTGCTAAGAGCTGGACACAACTGAATGGATAGCCTCCTCCTCCTCCTCCTCGGATAATCTACTTGGATTCCAGTCCATATGATGTTCACCAGGAGCACATCAAACAGCCCCCATTCATTTAGCCAATGCATTTGCTTTATGTCCATCGTATTCGCTTCATGATGGCTACAGAAAAAGCTTGTAAAATTGAGCTAAAAGGTAAAGGTAAAGGTTCCCCCGCACATGTGTGCTAGTCGTTTCCGACTCTAGGGGCCGGTGCTCATCTCCGTTTCAAAGCCGAAGAGCCAGCGCTTGTCCGAGAGGACGTCTCCCGTGGTCATGTGGCCGGCATGACTAGACGCCAAAGGCGCACGGAACGCTGTTACCTTCCCACCGGAGTGGTCCCTATTTTTCTACTTGCATTTTTTTACGTGCTTTCGAACTGGCTAGGTTGGCAGAAGCTGGGACGAGTAACAGGCGCTCACTCTGCTACGTGGCACTCGGGATTCGACCCGCCAAACTGCCGACCTTCTGATCGACATGCTCAGCGTCCTAACCCACTGAGCCACCGGCGTCCCTATTTTCTATATATAGGTGTACACAAAGGGACACAAAATGCCAGCTGGAGAGGAGATGAGAACACTGAGGTTTAATGACTGGGCCTGTTTTTCTTTCCCAATCTTTTCTGAAAAGAGGATTTCTGGGGCCAACAGAAGGACTGTCCTACTTTGAGAAATAAAATAAGCCTAAAATTAGGATTCTGATAGGTTCACCCTATCCCAATCCGGACACCTTGTAGGTTTTCCCCCATTGCTGGCGATTCTGCGCCAGGCCCATTGAAATAATCTTGGCGCAGAAGAGATTGAGTTACATGACAATAAACGGCTCCTTGTTCATTAATTAACAGATACATTTTTGCAATAGCTTTCCACCCAAAGGATCGTGTCTTTATTATGCATTAGTCCAGGGGTCTTCAAACTTGGCCCTTTTATGACTTGTGGACTTCAACTCCCAGAATTCCTCAGCCAGCATACGCTGCTGAGGAATTCTGGGAGTTGAAGTCCACAAGTCATAAAAGGGCAGTCGCTCAGGAACTACTGTTCTTGAGGGAGGGAGGGAGGGAGGGAGAGAGAGAGAGGGGAGAGAGAGAGAGAGATGTATCAAAGTGGGTAATTAAGGATACAGGTAGTCCTCGACGTACGACAATTCATTTATTGACCATTCAAAATTAAAATGGCACAAAAAAGTGACTTATGACCATTTTTCACACTTAGTGACCACTGTGGCATTGTAACTCTTGTACGGGCGAGGACGGCACGTGGCGCCCCTCCACCCTTATAAGTTCCCCTCGGTTTTTCATCTCCCAACTTTAGGCAAAACTGCCTCTCGCAGGGTTGTCAAAAAACACGAAAGCAACTTGTAAATCTCCAAAGTCCATCAGGGCTAAATTATCAGCCAGATCAAGCTTTTCAGCTCTGTGTTTCCATTCTCCAGAGCTTCCTGATGGAACGAGAAGAGAATATCTGGACTTCTGTAGATATTATCCCTTTCAAAGGGGTGTTTTTTTTTAAAAAAAGAACTTGATTAATATCAAGTCTCTCTCTCTCTCTTTTTTTTTTCTTTCCCCTCCTGTTGCAAGAATTAAACAAATGCAGCTGCTGTTGCAGGCATTCACCTCCATTATAATGACCTTTGGAAACTGGTCCTTGAAGACAGCGCCAATGGACCGGTCATCCTATGTGATATTTTGGCTGACCTTCATCTCGGCAAAAAACTATTCCAATATAAACAGTTCAGAAAGAAAGAAGAAAGAAAGAAAGAAAGAAAGAAAGAAAGAAAGAAAGAAAGAAAGAAAGAAAGAAAGAAGAAAGAAAGAAAGAAAGAAAGGAAAGAAGAAGAAGGAAGGAAGGAAGGAAGGAAGGAAGGAAAGGAGGAAGGAAGGAAGGAAGGAAGGAAGGAAGGAAGGAAGGAAGGAAGGAAGGAAGGAAGGAAAGCAAAGAAAGATAGATTTTGAAGCTGAAAGTAATATCTATAAATGCTACCAAAAGGATTAAGGGGATGGAGTTATGTGTTCGCTGGTTAAGCAGAAAGGGACATAAAGAAATATGTTTATTTGGCTTTTAATCCTGCCTTTATTACTTTATAAGTAACTCAAGGTGGTGAACATACCTAATGTTCATCTCCTCCTCCTCTTTTCCCCACAACATCAACCCTGTGAGGTGGGTTGGGCTGAGAGAGAGGGACTGGTCGAATCACCTAGCTGGCTTTTGTGTCTAAGGTGGGACTAGAACTCTCAATCTCCTGGTGATTGGCAAAGTTTCCCCCGACTGGCTTTCATGCCTAAGGCGGGACTAGAACTCACCGTCTCCTGGTGATTGGCCCAAAGTCCCCCAGCTGGCTTTCATGCCTAAGGCGGGACTATAACTCACCGTCTCCTGGTGATTGGCCCAAAGTCACCCAGCTGGCTTTCATGCCTAAGGCGGGACTAGAACTCACCGTCTCCTGGTGATTGGCCCAAAGTCTCCCAGCTGGCTTTCATGCCTAAGGCGGGACTAGAACTCACCGTCACCTGGTGATTGGCCCAAAGTCCCCCCAGCTGGCTTTCATGCCTAAGGCGGGACTATAACTCACCGTCTCCTGGTGATTGGCCCAAAGTCACCCAGCTGGCTTTCATGCCTAAGGCGGGACTAGAACTCACCGTCTCCTGGTGATTGGCCCAAAGTCTCCCAGCTGGCTTTCATGCCTAAGGCGGGACTAGAACTCACTGTCTCCTGGTGATTGGCCCAAAGTCACCCAGCCACCATGGCACAAAGGTTGTAAAATCAGCTGCAACTCACTTAACAACCACGTTGCTTAGCAATGAAAATTCTCATGCCAGATGTGGTCGTATGTCAAGCTCTGCCTGTAGCAGAGGGGCAATTTCAGGCTGAAGAGAATTCCAAGCGCTTCAAAGCCATGATGTGTATAAGTGAAAGCTTCTCTTCTCCATCTCCTCTCTTCGCGGGGTGTTGGTTTTGCTGCTGGGAATCATGGGAGTTAAAGTTCAATCGTTGGACAACATCGGGCTGGAAAAATGGGGTCTCTTCCTTCCCATGCTGTGTGGGGTGCTTGGTGCTCTCTGAGCTGGGTTATCAAACGGAGTAACGCCATCAGTGCCAGAAGAGTGTGGGGTTTGTGGAGAGGAGGAGGAGGAGGAGGAGGAGGAGGAGGAGGAGGAGGAGGAGGAGAGGAGGAGGAGGAGGAGGAGGTGGTCATCTGTGGGATGCTTGGTGCTCTCTGAGCTGGGTTGTTTTCTGGCAGACATTTCATTACCAAACTGAGTAACACCATCAGTGCCAGAAGAGAGTGAGGTTTCCTCTCTTTTTATATACTAGTGCAGGGGTAGGCAACCTCGGCTCTTTTATGACTCATGGACTTCAACTCCCAGAATTCCTGAGTCAGCCATGCTGAGGGGAAAGGGAGAGGTTCCCAAGCTGAGCCATGCTGGCTGAGGAATTCTGGGAGTTGAAGTCCACGAGTCATGAAGGGGCCAAAGTTCCCCCCATGCTGGCTCAGGAATTCTGGGAGTTGAAGTCCACAAGTCATGAAGGGACCATAGTTCCCCCATGGTGGCTCAGGAATTCTGGAGTTGAAGTCCACAAGTCATGAAGGGGCCATAGTTCCCCCACGCTGACTGAGGAATTCTGGGAGTTGAAGTCCACAAGTCATGAAGGGGCCATAGTTCCCCCATGCTGGCTGAGGAATTCTGGGAGTTGAAGTCCACAAGTCATGAAGGGGCCAAAGTTTTCCCCATGCTGGCTGAGGAATTCTGGGAGTTGAAGTCCACGAGTCATGAAGGGGCCAAAGTTTTCCCCATGCTGGCTCAGGAATTCTGGGAGTTGAAGTCCACGAGTCATGAAGGGGCCATAGTTCCCCCATGCTGGCTCAGGAATTCTGGGAGTGGAAGTCCACAAGTCATAAAAGAGCCAAGGTTGCCTACCTGTGAACTAGTGGTTTGCCCTGTCTGTGTTGGTGGGAGTGTTCCTGGTGGTTCCTTGGTTAGACTGTTGTTTACTGTTAGCTTGTTTGTCTGCATTGGTAAGTTCCTTTATTGAGGAATTATTTACTGATTCACTGTTGGTCTGGTGGTTAATCTCTACTTAACTGATTGCTGGTGGGATGCCTTTGTTTTTTTTTTTTTTAATTTCCTTCTTGGCTTTTGTTGCAATTGCATATAAGCCACTCTGTATAAACAGAGAGCAACCCACCCCTCCCTTCCAGCACTGATGAGGTTAGCTAGTTGGGTAATCAAACGTCTGCAAGAAAAGAATCAAGATCAGAGAACGCCAAGGACCCCACAGTCCTCCTCCTCCTCCTCCTCATCCCTTTCTGCTTTTACACAAACCCTACTTCCTTCTAACACTGATGATGTTACCTAGTTGGGTAAGGAAACATCTGCAAGAAAACATCCAAGCTCAGAGAGCACCAAGGACTCCACAGTCCTCATTCTCCTCTCCTCTCCTCTCCCCCTCCCCTCTTCTTTTTCCTCCTCCTCCTCCTCCTCCTCCTCCTCCTCCTCCTCCTCCTCCTCCTCCTCCTCCTCCTCCTCCTCCTCCCTTTCTGCTTTTACCCAAATCCTATTCCCTTCTGGTACTGATGATGTTCCCTAGTTTGGGTAATGAAATGTCTAAGAAAACAACCCAGCTCAGAGAGCACCAAGGATTCCACAGTCCTCGTTCTCCCCTCCCCTCTTCTTTTCTTCTTCCTCCTCCTCTTCCTCCTCCTCCTCCTCCTCCTCCTCCTCCTCCCTCCATTCCACAAACCCCACTCCTTTCCAGCACTGATAATGTTACCTAGTTGGGTAATGAAACGTCTGCAAGAAAACAATCAGGATCAGAGAACGCCAAGGACCCCACAGTCCTCCTCCTCCTCCTCCTCCTTCCTCCATTCCACAAACCCTACTTCCTTCTAGCACTGATGATGTTATCTAGTTGGGTAATGAAACGTCTGCAAGAAAACAACCCAGCTCAGAGAAGCACCAAGTTCCCTTCACTTCTTCAGACTCAACCTCTGCCTTTCGCTCTATACTTTGCAAAGCGCGAGGCCCGTCCAAAACGCGACCCTTAATGTGGTTAATTTTGAACCAGGAATTATAGCCAGGCAGTTTCTGTTGGTGGGCTTCGGCAACTGCTGGCTGTTCTTCCACTCAGTCGAGTGCTGGGAGAATCTCTTGATTTACACAAAAGTGGAGGAAGAAAACATGTGTCTTAAATTGGAGAAGAAAATAGTGCCGGGGACCCGTCGCTTCCCTGTGTATAGAATTTCATGGGAAGGAACATACACAATTAGAGAAGAAATTACAAATGAAATCACAACAGACGTTGTTTATGCATGAAGAGAAGCAAGCAATTTATCCACAACGGAGCCGGAGTTTGCTTCTTCTTAAAACGGCTTTGTTGAAATCCAGGGGAACGGCACTTGTCGTTTTTGATTCAGAAGGCAAAAGTCCGATCAAAGTTCTCCTGCTTTTTCTCCACTTTCCTTTTGTCCTAGGAATCTGGGCACGCCCGAGTTGAAGTCGACCTGCCAAACTCCTTTACTTGGTGCAGCATTTGGCAAATCCCAGAAAGAGAAAGGCATCAAAGCTCTCTTGATTAACACCAGAGTCAACTCACGAAGAAATGGGGAGACCCGGGGGGGGGGAGAGGAGGGGGGGCAAGGAGGAAAAAGAAGAATCCGCATGGCTTCTTTCAATGGGGCGCAAAAAGAACAGAATTTGGCAGACCCCCTCCTAAAAAAAAAGAATCTAAAAAGAGTTTCATTTGCTCTTCCCCCCCCCCCAGCCCCCAGCTATTTGAGAACAAGGAACAGAGATTGGAGGCAATCACCCAGAAGCTACACTCAATTAAAACCTAATTCAGTTCGGTCTAGTTACTTCAGGCACCTGGCTAGAAAGTGGGAAACTGTGAGTTCTAGTTCTACCTTAGGTATGAAAGCCAGCTGGGCTGACTTGGGCCAAACACCAGGAGACGGTGAATTCTTAGTCCCGCCTTAGCCATGAAAGCCAACTGGGTGACTTGGGATCAGTCGCCAGGAGATGGTGAATTCATGTTCTGCCTTAGGCATGAAAGGTGGCTAGGTGACTTTGAGTCAGTCACCAGGAGACGGTGAATTCTAATCCTGCCTTAGGCAAAAAAGCTTTCCCATTCCCCACCATCCAGTCAGAGAAGGAAGAAGCCTCTTGGATGAGAAGTGAAACGTCTTCCAAGGGAAAAAAAACAACAACAAAGAAAGTCCAGTTGCCTCCTGAAAAAAATCACCTTTGGGATTTTTTCAGAGCAGTTGTAACTTCATCACTAAGGGAAAAGTTTTAAGTCGAGGATTATCTGCACTCATCAAGTCTGACCGTTTTGCATTTTCACCCCGAAAGGTTTGACCCAAAGGGCCACCAAGCAGGGGAGGAAGTGGAAATAGGAGAGGCTAAGGAGACTTTCAACCTTTTCGAATCAGCCAAGGCCGGTCAGGTGGCTTTTACTCGTTGCAATGCTTCTGGTTTTAAAAATCTGCCACCCGTAGCGCTTTGCGCGTGGAAGTTGCTGGGGGGGGGTAAATTCTGGCTAGACTTGTCCTTCGATCTTTTCTTCTCCCTTTAACGCATCCCCGCATTCTTCATTAGCAGTGCTATCACAAACAGCAGCCCCATTGCTAGCAAGCGGCACTGAACTTTCTAATCCATTTATCTATTAATTTATTATCTAATTAAGGCTCACAATGACGGCGCTATTTATTTAAAGAGGGCCTTCAGCTAAACCAATATGGAAAACACACACACACACACACACACACACACACACACACACACACAGGCATTTAAATCAATTAGAGTGATTGTTTGCAATGTTTTCTTTAATCAGCTGGTAACGGTTACTGCAATTGTACAAAAAAAAAAAAAAAAAACCCCAAGGAGGAAGAAAAAGCATTTGGCTGCCTTGGGTGGGAAAGCCAGTTTAAAATACAGGCAAAACGCACGTAGATTACGTTGCATTCAGGCCAAATGTTTATTTCTTCCTTCTTTGGGATAAGATGCCATAGGTTCATCTGCTACAGCCCCTGTAACATTCAGTTCTGCATGGATGGCTAGATAGCAATGATTGGCTTGCAACTGTGACATCATCGAAATATTTTTTTTTTCATTACCCTATGGCAGGGGTAGGCAACCTTGGCTCTTTTATGACTCATGGACTTCAACTCCCAGAATTCCTGAGCCAGCCATGCTGAGGGGGAAAGGGAGAGGTTTCCAAGCTGACTCAGGAATTCTGGGAGTTGAAGTCCTCGAGTCATGAAGGAGCCAAAGTTTCCCCCATGCTGGCTCAGGAAATCTGGGAGTTGAAGTCCACAAGTCGTGAAGGGGCCAAAGTTTCCCCCATGCTGGCTCAGGAATTCTGGGAGTTGAAGTCCACAAGTCGTGAAGGGGCCAAAGTTTCCCCCATGCTGGCTCAGGAATTCTGGGCGTTGAAGTCCACAAGTCATGAAGGGGCCATAGTTCCCCTATGCTGACTCAGGAATTCTGGGAGTTGAAGTCCACAAGTCATGAAGGGGCCATAGTTCCCCCATGCTGACTCAGGAATTCTGGGAGTTGAAGTCCACAAGTCATGAAGGGGCCATAGTTCCCCCATGCTGGCTCAGGAATTCTGGGAGTTGAAGTCCACAAGTAACGAAGGGGCCATAGTTCCCTCCTGCTGGCTCAGGAATTTTGGGAGTTGACGTCCACAAGTCATAAAAGAGCCAAGGTTGCCTACCCCTGCCCTATGAGATCCTTGCTGCTCTCTAAGCTTAGATGTTTTCTTGCAGACATTTCATTACCTAGCTAGGTAACATCTTCAGTGCTAGAAGGGAGGGAGTTTGTGGAGTGGAGGAGGAGCAGAAGGGAGGAGGAAGAGGAGGAGGAGGAAGAGGAGGACGACTGTGGGATTCTCACTGCTCTATGAGTCTGGTTGTTTTCTTGCAGACGTTTCATGACCCAACTAGGTAACATCATCAGTGCTAGAAGAGTTTGCTCTTTGTTTACATACAAGTGGCTTTGCTCTATCAGGGTTCGTGGGAGTGTTCTTGTGGTTCCTTGATTAGACTGTTGTTTACTGTTTGATTGTTTGCTAAACAATACCCAAATCAAGGAACTGCCAATTCAGACAAATGATCAGACAATAAACAAAAACTCAGTCAAGGAACTACCCAGAGGAAAATAACATTCCACCAAAACTGGAATGTTTTGGTGTATAAACAAAGGGCAAACCCCACTCCCTTCTAGGACTGATGACGTTACCTAGTTTGGGTCATGAAACGTCTGCAAGAAAACCACGAAGCTCAGAGAGCACCAAGGACCCCTCGGTTCAACCTTGAGCTACAAATATTCTGTTCTATTTTCATCATTACCCTATGCCAGGGATAGGCAACCTCAGCTCTTTTATGACTCATGGACTTCAACTCCCAGAATTCCTGAGTCAGCTTGGAAACCTCTCCCTTTCCCCTCAGCATGGCTGGCTCAGGAATTCTGGGAGTTGAAGTCCATGAGTCATAAAAGAGCCGAGGTTGCCTACCCCTCCCCTATGCCTATAATTACAATTTCTGCGGTGAATCCTGCATAGGGGATGGAAGGTAGGATTACAATGGAAAATGAATAAAACAGAATACTAATTGTTATTTGAATGAAAAGTGAGTTCAGGGCCAGTTGAAATAATTGGCCCAGATTAAAGATGAGAAGATCAAACTACTTAACGTTAACGATGGTCCTTTTGGGAATAGGGTGGTATGTTTTTTCTCAGAAATCAAGCAGTTTATTATTTTTTTTAATAGAATAATGAAAATTACCACAGATGGATGCATTGCTATGTTATTATTTTACAGCACAGCATGGAAGCATATGCAGCAGGCCACACAAATACGTAGGCACAACTTCTAGTGACTACTTAAAACTCACTCCCATGCTTAGATACTCCAGGTTTTTAAAGCAACATTTAAACTTGGCCTAAAATACTTAGGAAAATCCACCCCCATTTTTAAAGAAATATTTACTATAGCAGAACACATTCAGTAAAAGCCACTCGTGTTGTATTTCCTTGTCCTGTCTGGCAGGACCCCCCCACTTTCCTTTCAAGTTAGATATTTATAAACCAGCAAGAGAGATTTTTAAGACGAGATATTTTTTTAAGCAGTGCAAAAATTGTGAAAAATCAAACGATCGTCTCTTAAGACGTAATTGCGAAATTCACATTCCCCGTTATGCCGTCGGATGGATGTTCTCTGGTTCTGCTCTACTTCTCGTCAGATGTCCTTCTCCCAGAGGCCCGTAAGATAATAGAATCCTGGGGCTGGGATGGGACCTCGGAGGTCTTCTAGTCCACCCCAACCCCCCCTTGCCCAAAGTGTCGATGGAGATTCTCAGTCATCTAGGTAATGGTGCTTTTTCACAACACAGTCCTTTTAGGCAGTTCCAAGAAGGCTCCACAGCCGTTTGCACCACTCAGATGACGCTGAGGACACTCTCTAAAAAAAACAGGAGTCTTCAAACTTGGCCCTTGGCCAGCATGGGAGAACTATGGCCCCCTTCATGACTTGTGGACTTCAACTCCCAGAATTCCTCAGCCAGCATGAGGGAACTATGGCCCCTTGACTAGTGGACTTCATCTCCCAGAATTCCTCAGCCAGCATGAGGGGACTATGGCCCCTTCATGACTTGTGGACTTCAACTCCCAGAATTCCTCAGCCAGCATGGGGGAATTATGGCCCCTTCATGACTAGTGGACTTCATCTCCCAGAATTCCTCAGCCAGCGTGCCTGGCTGAGGAATTCTGGGAGTTGAAGTCCACAAGTCCTAAAAAGGACAAGTTTGAAGTTCCCTGCTTTAAAAGAAGGCAAATGACCTGCTGTCTGCAAGGAGTGTAAATCCTTCTATTCCCCACCGTTCAGTCAGAACCTGAGGAAGCTATTTGGATCAGAAGCAAAAACATCTTTGAAGAAAAAAACAGAAAGTCCACTTGCCTCCTGAAAAAAAAAAGCACCTTTGGGATCCCTGCCCCAAAGCTCCACACTTTAATCTTACTGAATCAAGCCTTAAGATCTAAGTCAAAGGAAAATATTTGATCCTGGACACATCAGAGATTGGGGGTGATAAGAAGCTGTTGTGGACCTGTCGAGAGGCTATGAAATTCTGGAAGAAAATTCAGAAGTGGCTAATTGAGATGTTGGGATACCATATACAATTGTGTCCTGAGGTATTTTTATTGGGGATAAGACCACAAAATATAAATAGAACTGCATGGTACCTGCTGTTACATATAACCACTGCTGCAAGATTGGTGTGGGCCCAATATTGGAAGAGGGATGTTAGCCCACCCGACCAAATAATAATTCAGAAAATAATGAACTGTGCGGAATCAGATCGGCTTATTATGATGTTAAGGGGACGAGGGGACACAGAATTTTATCTATCTTGGAGTCAATGGTACAATTGGATGTCAAAAAGAGTTGTTAATTGAACTTTATTACTTGTTATATGTAAGAATTTCTTCTTTCTTTGTGGCTATTTTCTTACACGTAATGGGACAATTTTAGCTCCTCTTCACAATGTGATGTAGACCGCTATTGACTTAATGTTTGCTTGTTACACAAATAAACAAAAAAATGCAAAAAAAAGAAAGAAGAACAAGCTGTTGTAGTCTTCCTATCAATTAACGACAATAACAGATTGTTAACAGAGGGCTTTGAAGCTTCACTTTGTTATTGATTAACCTGCTAACTAGTTTTTCTTCATAACATATAACAGATATGTGTATAATGGGTCCATTGATAGCAAATAGACGTAGAAGTTTATAAATCTTAGACCTGTTCATGAGGGGGGAAAGTTATAATGGCTGCAATATATTTGTCAATGCTCAACTAGGGGAGATAACATGTGTTTCTGTGTTTTTTTGTCTTTTTAATCCACTTTTTTTTTTTAAAAAAATATATGTTTTGGTCTGGTTTTATTTTGCTCTCGTAAAATCTCTCCCAATGGAGTTTATATTTTAATTTTCTGCGTTAAAAAAATATAAAAAATTATCTCTTAAAAAAAAAAAAAGATGGCTGGATCTGTGCATTGCGTCTCCCCGCCCCCCCCCCCCCCGACATTTTCCTTTCTACTGTGTGGTCTGTATTGTTTTAAATTTCGGATTCTACGTCATCCAGAATGAAGATGGAGCCGGGCGGCCTATAAATTTAATAAAAGAAATCAAGGAGGTGGCAGAATTCAAGCGCAAAGTGCCGAGAGAGACAATATGTTCTCAAAGCTCTGTGGTTCTCTCTTTGGAAGCCGAATCCCTCTGCCTCCCAATTTTAATTAGTTAAAAATGCTGTTTTAATTGAAAAAAGAAGGATAGGGAACACTGGCCTGCTGCCCTGGAAAACCCCAACCGCAGTCTTCATCTTTACTTCCAAAACGTGCCTTTGGATTCTTATTGCGTTCTTCAAAAATAAAAATGGGGGAACTGAGGGCAGAAATTTCTTTGCAGGTGCATCCACCAGCTCGGTAAAATATTGGATGTGGGCTACGACAGGTAGAATCGCAGAATGCAGCTTGCATTTCATGTAAGGGCTTGCAAATGACCCTCAGCCTGATTCTCAACGGGGATGTTACTACGGTACATGCAGCAATTGTGTTTGCTGAATTTTCACTGCTATTGTAACCAGTGACTTTCTGTGCTGATCAATGAAGAGATTCTGTGTAGGGTCTCGTAGCATTCCAGTTAGCTGACTGCCGACTGCCAGACGTTCGGGAGTTCGATGCTGACCGGCTCAAGGTTGTCTCAGCCTTTCATCCTTCCGAGGTCGGTAAAATGAGGACCCAGATTGTTCGGGGCAAATATGCTGATTCTGTAAACAACTTAGGGAAGGCTGCAACACTGAAGCAGTGTATAAGTCTGAGTGCTTTCCTTCCTTCCTTCCCGCCTTCTCCCTCCCTCCCTCCCTCCTTTCCATTGCCCTCTCCTTCCTTCCTTCCTTCCTTCCTTCCTTCCTTCCTTCCTTCCTTCCTTCCTTCCTTCCTTCCTTCATCTCAGGGGCTGCCGCAAAGAAGAGGGAGTCAAGCTATTCTCCGAAACACCTGAAGGCAGGACAAGAAGCAACAGATGGAAACTCATCAAGGAGAGAAGCAACCTGGAACTAAGGAGGAATTTCCTGACAGTTAGAACAATTAACCAGTGGAACAGCTTGCCACCAGAATCGGTGAATGCTCCAACGCTGGAAGTTTTTAAGAAGAGACTGGACAGCCATTTGTCTGAAATGGTATAGGGTTGGACTAGATGACCTGCAAGGTCCCTTCCAGCTCTATTCTGATTCAACGCTGCTATTCTGTCTTATTATTAATTTATTTCCTTCCTTCCTTCCTTCCTTCCTTCCTTCCTTCCTTCCTTCCTTCCTTCCTTCCTTCCTTCCTTCCTTCCTTCCTTCCTTCCTTCCTTCCTTCCTTCCTATATCTCAGGGTTTGCCACAAAGAAGAGGGAGTCAAGCTATTGTCCAAAGCATGGTATAGGCCAGGGTTTCCTACCTGAGCAGGGGGTTGGACTAGATGACCTCCAAGATCCTTCCAATATTTATATTATATTATATTATATTATATTATATTATATTATATTATATTATATTATATTATATTATATTATATTATATTATATTATATTATATTATATTATATTATATTATATTATATTATATTATATTATATTATATTAAATTTGTTTTTAACTTTTGTATTTTTGTTTTTAATCACCCTGTAAACCGCCCTGAGTCCTTCGGGAAAGGGCGGTATATAAATGTAATAAATAAATAAATAAATAAATAAATAAATAAATTATATTATATTATATTATTATATTATTATATTATATCATAACATATCATATCATATTATCATATCATATCATATCATATCATATCATATCATATTATATTATTATCCATCCTCCCTTCCCTCCCTCCCTCCCTCCCTCCCTTCCTTCCTTCCTGGGGCACAGTGGTGAGAATGCAATTTTACAGGCAAACTCACTGCTCTCTGCCAGGAGTTCGGTCCTGGCTAGCTCAAAGTTGACTCAGGTCGGTAAAATGAGCACTCAGATTGATGCTGACTCTGTAAACCGCTTAGAGAGTGCTGTAAAGCAGTGTGAAGTGGTATATAAGTCTAAGTGCTATTGCTATTGCTCTGGATGGCAAGACCTCTTTAGGGAAGTTTGTCATTCTCAGGTTGTTTAAGGAGTGTGGACTTCACCTCCCAGAACTTCCCAGCCAGGATGGGAGCTCAAATCCACATGTTTTAAACTTCCTGAGGTTGAGAAACACTCTCTTAGGGGATTCAAAAGAACTCACTGTCTGACAGCTTCCACTTTTGAGCAGTAGAATCGGGGAAAAACAAAATCCATAGAAAAGCAGTTTGTGGAAACCAGCCAGAATCTACAACACACCAGATCACTCTGCCAAGATCTTTGAACAGTTGCTACCAAAGTCAACTCAGCCTCCCTTGACACAGCTTGATCTTTTTACTCAATGTTTATTTTAGCTCCAGAAAAGAAATTTCGACATAGGCTATTCAGGACAGTTAAAGAAAATGGCAATGTTCCATGGTTAAAATACACTTTTTTTCATGACAGGCTATCTGGCAGTTTCTTTCGGGGGGGGGGGGGGGATGTGTTTGTGTATCTAAGAACTTTTGTTTTTGGAAAGGTCTAAAACTTTTTCCTTCCTATCTACGGCTCGGTTATAGTGACAGCTGAGCATCAGGCTTTAGGGAGCATGGTAGCACTTGTGACTGCTTGCCTAGATAGCAGTTTAATGGGGGTCCTTGGTGCTCTTTGAGCTTGGTTGTTTTTCTTGCAGATGTTTCATTACCCAACTAGGTGCCATCATCAGTGCTAGAAGGGAGCGGGATTTTCTCTCTTTTTATGTACGAGGGGACTGTCCTGTCAGAGTTAGTGGGAGTGTTCCTGGTGGTCCCTTGATTAGGCTACTATTTACTGCTTAATTGTTTCTCTGACTTTGGAGGAATAGAATAGAATAGAATAGAATAGAATAGAATAGAATAGAATAGAATAGAATAGAATAGAATAGAATAGAATGGAGGTGAGTGGAGTGGAGTGGGGTGTGGTGGGGTGTGGTGTGGTGGGGTTAGGTGGAGTAGAATGTAATGGAGTGGAGTAGAGTAGAATAGAATAGAATAGAATAGAATAGAATAGAATAGAATAGAATAGAATAGAATAGAATAGAATAGAATAGAATAGAATAGAAAATATGGAAAGGAATGGAATGGAATAGACTAGACTAGACTAGACTAGAATAGCAAATAGAGAATGGAGTGGAGTGGAGTGGAGTGGAGTGGAGTGGAGTGGAGTGGAGTGGAGTGGAGTGGAGTAGAGTAGAGTACAGTAGAGTAGAGTAGAGTAGAGTAGAGTAGAGTAGAATAGAATAGAATAGAATAGAATAGAATAGAATAGAATAGAATAGAATAGAATAGAATAGAATAGAATAGAATAGAATAGAAAATATGGAATGGAATGGAATAGACTAGACTAGACTAGAATAGAATAGCAAATAGAGAATGGAGTGGAGTAGAGTAGAGTACAGTAGAGTAGAATAGAATAGAATAGAATAGAAAATATGGAATGGAATGGAATGGAATAGACTAGACTAGACTAGAACAGAATAGAAAATATGGAATGGAATGGAATGGAATAGACTAGACTAGACTAGACTAGACTAGACTAGACTAGACTAGAATAGAATAGCAAATAGAGAATGGAGTGGAGTGGAGTAGAGTAGAGTAGAGTAGAGTAGAGTAGAGTAGAGTAGAGTGGAATGGAATGGAATGGAATGGAATGGAATAGAATAGAATAGAATAGAATAGAATAGAATAGAATAGAATAGAATAGAATAGAATAGAATAGAATAGAATAGAATAGAAAAGAAAATATGGAATGGAATAGAATGGAATAGACTAGACTAGACTAGACTAGACTAGACTAGACTAGAAAATATGGAATGGAATGGAATGGAATAGACTAGACTAGACTAGACTAGACTAGAATAGAATAGAATAGAATAGAGCTGGAAGGGATCTTGGAGGTCTTCTAGTCCAACCCCTGTCCCTTGATTAGGCTATTGTTTACTGCTTGATTGTTGCTCGAGCATTAATCTCTGGTGTTAATCTCTGCTTGTCTGGGTATTGATTGCTAGTGAGGAAGTGTTTTGGTCTATTGGTCTTTCTGATTATCTCTTTTGAATGGTATGTCGATGTTGTTTATCTCTTATGCTCCAGTTGATGGCTGATTTTCCCGAGTGCCAGGCGTCCAGGAATTCCCTACCATTTTTGGACTAGGCTTGGTCTAGGAGGCCAACACTCTCCCAGTTGAAACTACGGTTAAGTCTGTCCAGGTGTGGTAGAATTAAGGGATTTTTATCATGTCTTCTGACTGCCAGTTGGTATTCAGTGGTGTGGCCTGCCTGCCTTCTGCCTGCCTGTCCCACACAGTGGCTGTTTTAGTCCTTACACCTGTACATTTTAGATAACTTTTGGGTTGTTTTTTCCTTCTGGAACTGCTGGACCTTTTGATTTACTTAGGATGCTTTAGTTGATTTGTGTGCTAGGGTGACCAACAACTCAGACAAATAAGCTAACACTAAACAGCCTAATCAAGGAGCCAGTAAGAACACTCCCACCAACACGGATAGGGCAAGCCACCTGCACATAAACAGAGAGCAAAGCCCGCTCCTTTCTAGCACTGATGATGTTACCTAGTTGGGTAATGAAATGTCTGCAAGAAAACCACCAAGCTTGGAGAGCAACAAGGAACCCCCCCCCAGTTCAACCCTGAGCTACAACTATTCTCTACTATAGTAGAATGGAACGGAACAGAATAGAATGAGCTGGAAGGCACCTTGGAGGTCTTCTAGTCCAACCCCCTGCTCAGGCAGGAAACCCTATACATTTTCAGACAAATGGCTGTCCAGTCTCTTCTTAAAAACTTCCAGTGTTGAAGCATTCACTGCTTCTGGAGGCAGGTTGTTCCACTGGTTAATTGTCCTCACTGTCAAGAGGTTTCTCCTTAGTTCTAGGTTGCTCCCTCTTCTTTGTTGCAGCCCCTGAGATATTGGAACACTGCTATCATGTCACCCCTCGTCCTTGGCATGACATGACATGACACGATAGCAGTATTTGAGGGGCTGCCACAAAAAAGAGAGGGTCACGTTATTCTCCAAAGCACCAGAGGAAAGGACGAGAAACAATGGTTGGAAACTGACCAAAGAGAGAAGCAACCTGGAATTAAGGAGAAACTTCCGGACAGTCAGGACAATTAACCAGTGGAACAGCTTGCCTCCAGAAGTTGTGGGCGCTCTATCACTGGAGGTTTTTAAGAAGAGACTGGACAGTCACTTGTCTGAGATGGAATAGGTTCTCCTGCTTGAGCAGGGGGCTGGACTAGAAGACCTCCAAGGTCCCTTCTATTCTATTCTATTCTATTCTATTCTATTCTATTCTAGTCTAGTCTAGTCTAGTCTAGTCTAGTCTAGTCTAGTCTAGTCTAGTCTAGTCTAGTCTAGTCTATTCTATTCATTAAACTAGACACATAGAGAATATAGTAGTAATTTAATAGTAGACTAGAAATGGTCTGATTCAGCTAATATTTTTATATTTTCAGACATGGTGAGATCAACCTTTATTTTTACACCTTCCTGCTTCTTAATGCAGGGATCATTCAGCTAAAGGCATGTTTCTTCCTAGATAAAAACACCTAAAGCTTTGGGATTTTGTTAATCCCATAACTTATCTTTAGACAAGACTCAACATCAACAGACAAACACAACGAGCAGTCATTCATATATGCCTTCCTTTATATTTAAATAATTGTTGATCTACCAATGTAACATGAGGAAATATCTTTTTAATGAAGCACATTAAAAACAAATAAATCCAGGATTACTGAATAATTCAGGTTGCTCCATTAGGAGTAGAAATCAGAAAATATTAACTTCCCTGTCAGCTGGATTTCCCCCCCCCCATTAGATTCCAGGAATCTGTCTCAACCCCATGTTTACAGTTTCACCCCTGGGTGTCTGGTTTTATATCAGTCTTCCTAGTAATTTTCTCCCTTAGCAAATTAAGAAACGTTTAAAAGAGCTACTAAGCTGCTTTCAGAATTGGAAGGGAAATAGGAAGCAGAGGTCATGGCTACAAGCCAAGCCTGCTCTTAAACCCAATTTAATTTTTTCCGCTCAAACTGAGCGCCTCTGAAAAGCTTCCGAACATGGTTGAGTCTTTAAAAAGCAGTTATTATGCAATCACCCCGATCAATCGGAGCATTCACTTTTCACCACCTTTGAAACCCGTTCTTGCCACATTTTTTTAAATAAAATAAAATAAAATAAAATTTCAGAGCCTTTACTGGTTGAGAAGTCAAAGAAGGAATGGCTTTTTAAAATCCATCTCTCTTTATCTATTATTATTATTATTATTATTATTATTATTATTATTATTATTATTATTATTATTAAACTTTTATTCATAAAACATGAAACTCAATCAACTGAACACTCAAATTGACTGGCACTAATGGTTGACAGGGGTTGCTGCCAGCATCCTAGGTATCAACCAGGTATCTCCTTAAAATGTAAGATGTTCCGATTAGCGCAGTTTTTTGAAGCTTTGCTGGAGTTATTGCAGGAAGCTGCAATTTCTTGACGTATTTTGCAAAGTTTTTGGACATAGTTCCCAGTGCCCCGATGACAATGGGTATCACTGTTACGCGTTTCATCCATAATCGCGCAGTTTCAATGGCCAGGTTGTAGTATTTCGTAATTTTTTCCATTTCTTTTTCTTCGACTCTGGCATCTCCTGGTACAGCGATATCAATCAGCTGTACGCTTCGGTTCTCTACAACTGCAATATCTGGCGTGTTGTGTTCCAAATGGCGATCTGTCTGTATTCGGAAGTCCCACAAGATCTTCACCCTCTCATTCGCGACAACTTTTCCCACCCTATGTTCCCACGACTTTTTGGACACAGGCAAGTCGTATTTTTTACACAATATGACTTCTTCTTCTTCTTCTTCTTCTTCTTCTTCTTCTTCTTCTTCTTCTTCTTCTTCTTCTTCTTCTTCTTCTTCTTCTTCTTCTTATTATTATTATTATCATCATCATCATCATCATCATCATCATCATCATCATCATCATAATATAAAACTTTTATTCATAAAACATGAAACTCAGTCAACTGAACACTCAAATTGACTGGCACTAATGGTTGGCACAGGTTGCTGCCAGCATCCTAGGTATCAACCAGGTATCTCCTTAAAATGTAAGATGTTCCGAGTAGCGCAGTTTTTTGTAGCTTTGCTGGAGTTATTGTGGGAAGCTGCAATTTCTTGATGTGTTTTGCAAAGTTTTTGGACATAGTTCCCAGTGCCCCAATGACAATGGGTATCACTGTTACGTGTTTCACCCATAATTGTGCAGTTTCGATGGCCAATATTATTATTTTAGCAATCTTCTTCTTCTTCTTCTTCTTCTTCTTCTTCTTCTTCTTCTTCTTCTTCTTCTTCTTCTTCTTCTTCTTCTTCTTCTTCTTCTTCTTCTTCTTCTTCTTCTTCTTCTTCTTCTTCTTCTTCTTCTTCTTCTTCTTCTTATTATTATTATTATTATTATTATTATTATTATTATTATTATTATTATTATTATTATTATTATTATGAAACTGCTTTCATTGCCATTTTGACAAATATGCATTGTTCTCTTAATAAGCTTCAATTAAGACTGGATTCCGGAAGCTTTTACAGGTGAAAACAGGGGCAAAAAAAAAGTCGGGCCGTTGTCAAAAACTTCCATTGCAGACAGATGACATATAAAATCCATACCGCCAGCTAAGGCATCTAAAGGCTACAATTATATGCATACATGGCAGGGGTCCGGAGTACCTTAGGAAACACCTGCTGCCGGCGTCAACTTCCCTCCGCCCTGTGCGTTCCCACAGAGAGGGACTCCTCAGGGTGCCACCGGTCAGAGAATGTAGATTGGTGGCCCCCAGGGGGAGATCTTTCTCTGTGGGCGCCCCGGAGCTATGGAACCAGTTACCGGTTGAGCTCCGGACGGCACCCGATCTGCGCTCCTTTCGCCGCGATCTGAAAACATATCTGTTCGAACAAGCCGGCCTGGCCTGAGGGGGGATTGGTGGGGTTTTTATTATCATTTTATTGGGGTTTTTATTAATGTATTAATTGTTTTTATGGGCATGTATTTAATTATTTTTTAATTTTTGTAACTCTTGTTTTATTCTTGCCCTGTACACCGCCCTGAGTCCCTTGGGAGAAGGGCGGTATAGAAGTATTAATAAATTAAATTAAAATTAAATGTTTCCCTGGGAGTAAATCCCAGTGACCCTGGCAGAAAATAAAATAAGTCAAAAGCCCCATGAATCATCCTGGTTTCCCAATTTCATGGATACATTCGCAACGTTACACTTTTTGCTTTGAGGGGAGCTATATCATGGCATGGAATAGATGGATTTTATTCCTTTTGCATAAATTTAAGGGCTGTTTAGTTTTTACCGGGTTAATTTTTAAGGCTGATTGGGTTGGGCTCAGGTGGGGGAAAATGATTTTGGACGGTTACATGAATTGGGGTTTTTGGGGGTGGGTGGGTGTTCTTCTGGGCATTGCGATGGTTGTTAATGCGAGGACCAGTTGTAAGTCACTGTTTTCAATGCTGTCCTAATTTGGAACCGTCACTAAACAAAGGATCGTAAATCAAGGATAACCTGTATTAATGTTCCCCGGCACTGATATTCCTGTTTTTCCATTGAAGTATAGATCTTTGCATATTTTCAATCACATTCAAACTTTCTTGTCTATTTGCTATCAGTGGATGGGATATTTTGGATAGGATTAATGTAGATCCATTCCTTTGAGCGGCCATTAAAAATAATAATTCAATTAGAACACTTTTTTTCCAATTAGCGGCAAAGCCTTTAGTTTAATGGAGTTAGTTGCTTGTTTTACCAGCTATGAAATATATTTTCAAGTTGAAATATATATATATATATATATATATATATATATATATATATATATATATATATATTTGTTTACTTATGTAGGGAAAAAGAATGCTTGTTTGAAATGTCTCTTACGTGGCAATTCTCTTTAAGTCAATGGATTAATTTTATTTATTTATTAGACTTTATCCCAACTTTATTACTTTATAAGCAACTTAAAGTGGCAAACATATCTCATATTTCTTTCTCCTCCTATTTCCCCCACAACAGGCCTGTGAGGTGAGTTGGGCTGAGAGAGAGGGACTAGCCCAAAGTTACCCAGCTGGCTTTCATGCCTAAGGTGGGACTAGAACTCACCGTCACCTGGTGATTGGCCCAAAGTCACCCAGTGGCTTTCATGCCTAAGGCGGGACTAGAACTCACCGTCACCTGGTGATTGGCCCAAAGTCACCCAGCTGGCTTTCATGCCTAAGGCGGGACTAGAACTCACCGTCACCTGGTGATTGGCCCAAAGTCACCCAGCTGGCTTTCTTGCCTAAGGCGGGACTAGAACTCACCATCACCTGGTGATTGGCCCAAAGTCACCCAGCTGGCTTTCATGCCTAAGGCGGGACTAGAACTCACCATCACCTGGTGATTGGCCCAAAGTCCCCCAGCTGGCTTTCATGCCTAAGGTGGGACTAGAACTCACCGTCACATGGTGATTGGCCCAAAGTCACCCAGCTGGCTTTCATGGCTAAGGTGGGACTAGAACTCATAATCTCCTGGTGATTGGCCCAAAGTCACCCAGCCAGCTTTCACGCCTAAGGCGGGACGTGAACTCACAGTCTCTTGGTGATTGGCCCAGAGTCACCCAACTGACTTTAATGGCTAAGCAGGATTAGAACTCATTGTCTCTTGGTAATTGGCCCAAAGTCAACCAACCGACTTTCATGGCTAAGGCAGGACTAGAACTTTCAGTCTCCTGGCTTCCAACCTAGCAGTTCGAAAGCACGTAAAAATGCAAGTAGAAAAATAGGGACCACTACGGTGGGAAGGTAACAGCGGTCCGTGCGCCTTTGGCATCTAGTCATGCCGGCCACATGACCACGGAGACGTCCTCGGACAAGCGCTGGCTCTTCGGCTTTGAAACGGAGATGAGCACCGACCCCTAGAGTTGGAAACGACTAGCACGCACGTGCAGGGGAATCTTTACCTTTTACCTTATAAACACTAGACCAGAGGTGCCCAACCTTTTGGGCACCAGGGACTGGTTCCGTGGAGAGAGGATTTTCTGCGGACCGGAGGGTGCGTGATTTTGTGTGCTGCCTGCATCTTGTGGATGGGCCTTTGCTTGTTTCTGCGGACTGGTTGTTGGCATGCCACGGCCCGATACTGGTCCTCAGCCCAGGGGTTGGGGACCCCTGCACTAGACTAAACTGGGTCTCTTAATTATGTGTCCTATAGTTGGCATTTTAGCAACCATACTGATTTGTTCTAGGATCCATCGGAATTTCAGAATAATCGCTAAGTGATTATTCATAAGTCAAGAAATACCTACAATACCTCCATCTTGTGGGAATGAACCCCATAGCTTAAAATGTGCTGCCGAATGAAAAGGTTTTTCCCCATCTGGTCTAAATCTCCTTCTAGTTAGCTTCACTTCAAGTTCTCATGTTGGAAATTTGGGAGGGGGGGAATCATGGATAATGTCATACCTCAATTGCATCTCACACTCCCCCCCCCAAGTTAACATTCTGCTGAGTTAATGTGTCCCAGCTGTTGTAGCCTTTGCTTAAAATTAAAAAAAAAAAAGATTTGCAACAACATTGCTTGTGACCTTAACCCAGCCAGTATTTTTCAGCCTCAGCAACTTTATGAGGTGTGGACTTCAATTCCCAGAGTTCCTCAGCCAGCATGAATTCTGGGAGTTGAAGTCCGCACATCTTATCCCAGAGTTCCTCAGCCAGCATGAATTCTGGGAGTTGAAGTCCGCACCTCTTAAAGTTGCCAAGGTTGAGAAACACTAAACTAGGCCACTTATCCTTGTCAGCCATTTTTTAAAGGCACGGCTTCCCAGTGTATGCAAATAACCTGGCAGTTTTTTTAAAAAAAAATATTCAATAAAATTAATTCTGTCACATCTTTCAGTAGAGTGCTATTACCAGCAATAGTGCACACGGACAGACCCAAAAAGAATTCACACTGAGCAGCTGCAATGCCAATGAGATTAATACAGAATAACTAAGGAAGGCAGCAAACAGGCTCTGACTGGAAAAATAAAACCTTTCATAGATTTCATACTTCAGGCCCAAATCACTGGATAAAAAGAGAGGTTCAACATTAACGACCTTCGCTCGTTTCGCCGGGACTTAAAAACCTGGTTGCTCGAATTGTCTGGCCTGCACTGAGGGATTTTAAATTTTAAAGTATTTTAATTAAATCATATTAAATTAATTTTAAAATTTTAATTTTATTGTTATTATGAATTGTGGGCTTGTACTAATTTAATTCCATTTTATTCTCTTTTTGTATTGTTTTAACTGCCCTGTGAACCGCCCTGAGTCCTTCGGGAATAGGGCAGTATATAAATAAATTCAACTAATAAATAAATAAATAAATAAATAAATAAATAAATAAATAAATAAATAAGTAAGTAAGTAAGCAAGCAAGTAAGTAAGTAAGTACGTACTGGGAGAGACTGTACCATTACTGCTTTTTTTTTTTCTTAAAAGAAATCTAAAATTTGATTTACTTGTGTATTTGATCTGTTTTAATCCTTTCTCTTCAAGTGACAGCACCCAGGGTGGCTAATAATGACTGAAAAAAAGAGGCTGACAGGTTTTAAAAAATGAGTGAACACTAGAATGAATGAAGAATTAACTCTTGAGTCTGCAGAAAAAAGATAATAGACCAGTTAATAGGCTGGTCCGTTTCTGCCTTGTTTAAAGTAGAAATGGTGAAATCAGTGGAATTTAATCCAGTCACAATCCATTTATTTCAATGCATTTACTCTTTCATGGCCAGATCCATGCCAAAAACCGAATATCATCTGTGGACACCCCATTAAAAGTGAACGAAGCATATCCTAGGTCCAATGGTATATAAGTCTAATAAAAAAAAATAAAAAAATAAATAAATGGGGCTGTGTGCTCCAGGACAAACTATAACGCATAAAGCTCCAGAATATCAGGAAATTTCAAGGTACCTGGGATGATCTCACGGCAGCCATTCCAGAAGCAGTAAAATGTTTAGCTTCCTTAGCTATCAAATTATAACATCTATAATTGTTGCGATTCTGTGGCTCCATTGTTTAGTGATTTTATTATGGTTTTATCTTTATTTAATATTTTGTCTCCTATATTGTATTGTCCATGTATCCATTATGTGTGTGTGTGTGTGTACACATACATACACACACATACATATGTATATATGTACACACACACACACACACACACACAGACACACACTTTAAATTTGTGTATTGGTGATTGCATGCCTCCTGTAGATGCCATACACTAAATAAAAAAAAACAACAAAAAACCCTAATTCTTAATTTTCCTTCCTTCCTTCTTTCTTGTATTTTGTTGTTTCCTTCCTTCTTTCTTTCTCTCTCTCTCCTTCC
Organism: Vipera latastei; assembly: GCA_024294585.1. NCBI lineage: Eukaryota > Metazoa > Chordata > Lepidosauria > Squamata > Viperidae > Vipera > Vipera latastei. The sequence goes on from CM044357.1 coordinate 5,781,366, forward strand.
TTCCTTCCTTCTTTTCCTTCTTTCTTTCCCCATCTCACTATCTAAAGAGTTTCTTTACTCATTAGGGGTGTTTTTTTTTTACTCAGCTGAACAACAGCTACCAAACCTATAAAAAAAGGGATTTATAATGAGAACTAGAAAAGACAAAAAATTCTTTTTTTTCACTCCTTCTGCTTGCCAGTGTTAACCATTCTTTGTCTTTCTTTCTTTTTTAAGCAAGCAAGCTGAAAAGAAAAGGAAGCTATAACTCGGCCCCTTAGCCTGAAAAGATGATTTACAAACCTTCCAAAAAACATTTCCTTAGATTGCATACAATCTTCCTCGTGGTTCATCCTATTGTTTAGCCTACACCAGAAAGCTCGTTCCAGAATTTGTTTCAAAATGATAAATATGGCACTTGGGTGCTGGAGAAAAAAAAAAAAGGATAATTCATTGCAGACTGGAGGATAATTCAATCCAGAGGTTGTAAAGGGAAAGTAAAAAATGACAGACCAATTCTTCAGAAAGGTTAACAGCGCCCTGGAAATGATCACTCCAGGAAAAGAAAGACTTGGGCTTAGAGAATAATTGTTGGCAGTTAACATGCAAGAAACACAAAACAGGTATTGTTAAGCACCTGGCTTTCCTACCAGAAAATAAATAAAACCGCGACGCAACAAAAAGACATTTTAAAGTACGACCACATTTCTTCTCTTTATACCTAGTTAAAATGTTCCTTAAAAAAAAAAAGAAAGGTTGATCTAAGTCAGGGGTAGAGGGACGCGGGTGGCTCAGTGGGTTAGGACGCTGAGCTTGTCGATCAGAAGGTCGGAAGTTTGGCGGGTCGAATCCCGAGTGCCGCGTAACAGACCGAGCGCCTGTTACTCGTCCCAGCTTCTGCCAACCTAGCAGTTAGAAAGCACGTAAAAAAAATGCAAGTAGAAAAAATAGGGACCACTCCGGTGGGAAGGTAACAGCGTTCCGTGCGCCTTTGGCGTCTAGTCATGCCGGCCACATGACCACGGAGACGTCCTCGGACAAGCGCTGGCTCTTCGGCTTTGAAACGGAGATGAGCACCGGCCCCTAGAGTCGGAAACGACTAGCACGCATGTGCGGGGGGAACCTTTACCTTTACTTTAAGTCAGGGGTAGGCAACCTTGGCTCTTTTATGATGCTGGCTCAGGAATTCTGGGAGTTGAAGTCCACTTGTCATAAAAGAGCCAAGGTTGCCTACCCCTGGTCTAAGTTAATGCCTTGATTTAATTTGTAAAACTAATACAGGCAGGATAAAAAATAATAAAAAAATAAAATAAATGAAACGAAACGAAATGAAACGAAATGAAATAAAATAAAATAAAATAGATATGTAATCAATAGATTCCTGACCAAATGCGATTGAACTGCTAGTCAGGATAATAGGAAATGTTATTTCTTCATTAGATTCGACTGGCCAGTGTATAAAACCTGTTAAAGCATTTCTGCTTTTCCTTTCGTTTTGTGATGTATTTTGCCCAAACTCCTTTCATTAAGGAGGAACTATTGTGTTACAGTTTCACCCCATCCGTGCCTGGCGTTTGTATAATAAAAGGGAGAAAAAAATGGAATAGGAGAGAAGGCGGCATGAACACCTGCTAAGAAGAATTTACAAAATATAAAATGGGCTGCTAGCTGTGGTTAAAAAGAAAAGAAGACAAGGAAGGAAGGAAGGAAGGAAGGAAGGAGAAAAAGAAAAAGAAAAAAGGGAGGAAGGAAGGAAGGAATGAGAAAGGAAAAGGAAGAAAGAAAAAAGGAGGAAGGAAGGAAGGAAGGAAGGAAGGAAGGAAGGAAGGAAGGAAGGAAGGAAGGAGAAAAAGAAAAAAGGGAGGAAGGAAGGAATGAGAAAGAAAAAGGAAAAGGAAAGAAAAAAGGAGGAAAAAAGAAGGAAGGAAGGAAGGAAGGAAGGAAGGAGAAAAAGAAAAAAAAGGGAGGAAGGAATGAATGAGAAAGGAAAAGGAAAAGGAAAGAAAAAAGGAGGAAAAAGGAAGGAAGGAAGGAAGGAGAAAAAGAAAAAAGGGAGGAAGGAAGAAATGAGAAAGGAAAAGGAAAAGGAAAGAAAAAAGGAGGAAGGAAGGAAGGAGAGGAAGGAAGGAAGGAAGGAAGGAAGGAAGGAAGGAAGGAAGGAAGGAAGGAAGGAAGGAAGAAGTGAGTGTGGGGAATGCATTGGAAAATAGGAACTGGATGTTCATTTGAAAACTTAGTCAAGGGATGCCTTGAAAAATCTATGTGGGGAAATTGGCTGTAAAATGGAGCAGAAGCCGGGGTGGGGGGAAACCCCACCATTGGGAGAAGAAGTCAGAAGGGTTTCCTTCAAAAGAAATTCCGTGTTTGGGTTTAGGATTGGGGGGGGCGGGAGGAGGAGCCCCCACAAATCCCCAGGGTCATGAGGCTAAACTCTTGTTTTAGCAAGGAAGGGGCAGAGGGTAAAACTCTCCTCCAAGTTTTGGAAATTAATAAATGTTTCCAGAAGGGCATCAGAACAGATGAAACGGCTTATTCCATTATTCCATTGGGGGGGGGGGGGGTTGGAGGGGAGAAGGGAAGAAGGGGGAAAATTTGGTCCAACTGCGAACTGAGAAAGTGGGCTTGATTTATTTTTTTATCCAACAGATTTATATAGCTGCCCAACTCAGGCCCAGTGACTCCAGGTGGGGTCCAATATCCAAAATCAACAGTTAAAAAATATGGGATAAAGCTGAGATGGCTAGAAAAAAGTTGGGAATCCAGCCCGGCACTGAAGTAGACCAGTTGTTCTTCAGAAATGTGGTCACTATATGGAGAGGGAAATTTGGGGATCCCTTGAGATCCGTCTTTCCCAGAGAAGGGGCTGGAAAGAAATCCCTTTTCATTGAGAGTCAATAGAATACCTGGATAAATCATACAGTATTCGTTCTATCCATCCACCCACATCCATCCACTCCTCCATCCATCTATCCATTTATCCACTTATCTATCCACCCATCCATCTTTCTATCCATCCACTCATCCCTCTATCTACTCATCCCTCCAACCATCCCTCCAATCACCCACATCCATCCATTCACCCACCCACCCCTCTATCCATCCATCCACATCCATCCATCCACTCATCCATCCATATCCATCCATCCACTCATCTATCCATCCATATATCCACTCATCCATCCACTCATCCATCCATATCCATCTATCCACTCTCCACTCAACCATCCATCATCCACTCATCCTTCCATCTATATATCCTCATCCATCCACTCATCCTTCCATCCATCCATCCACTCATCCTTCCATCCATCCATCCATCCACATCCTTCCATCCATCCATCCATCCATCCATCCATCCATCCATCCAACCACTCATCTATCCATATCCATCTATCCACTCTCCACTCAACCATCCTTCCATCATCCACTCATCCTTCCATCCATATATCCTCATCCATCCACTCATCCTTCCATCCATCCACCCACTCATCTATCCACTCTCCACTCAACCATCCTTCCATCATCCACTCATCCTTCCATCCATATATCCTCATCCATCCACTCATCCTTCCATCCATCCATCTATCCATATCCATCTATCCACTCTCCACTCAACCATCCTTCCATCATCCACTCATCCTTCCATCCATATATCCTCATCCATCCACTCATCCTTCCACCCACCCACCCATCCATCCACCCACCTATTCACTCTCCCTCCCTTCTTTCCTTCCTTCCTCCCTCCCTCCCTCCCTCCCTCCCTCCCTCCCTTCCTTCCTTCCTTCCTTCCTTCCTTCCTTCCTTCCATCCCTTTATGATCATATCAAAAAGAGAGGCACAAATCAGGAGAATCACAGTCCTTGCTGGTGTCACCTCAGCTGATATCCCAAAGGTGCTTTTTCATCCATCCATCCACCCACCTATCCACTCTCCCTCCCTTCTTTCCTCCCTCCCTCCCTCCCTCCCTCCCTTCCTTCCTTCCATCCCTTTATGATCATATCAAAAAGAGAGGCACAAATCAGGACAACCACAGTCCTTGCTGGTGTCACCTCAGCTGATATCCCAAAGGTGCTTTTTCATCCATCCATCCACCCACCTATCCACTCTCCCTCCCTTCTTTCCTTCCTCCCTCCCTCCCTCTCTCCCTTCCTTCCTTCCTTCCTTCCTTCCTTCCTTCCATCCCTTTATGATCATATCAAAAAGAGAGGCACAAATCAGGACAATCACAGTCCTTGCTGGTGTCACCTCAGCTGATATCCCAAAGGTGCTTTTTCAAAAGGCAACTGGACCGTCTTGGTTTTTTCCCTTGAAAATGTTTTTGCTTCTCACCTAGGAATCTTCTGTTCCTGGATTCTGCTTCTTGGATGAGAAGCGAAACATTTTCAAGGGAAAAAAACAAACAGACAAAAAACAAGAACGTCCAGTTGCCTTTTGGGAAAGCACTTTTGGGACAACCGTGACCTGGATGACTAGGGAATCTCTGAGGACACCTCATCCGATAAGTTTCTCTGAATGGGATCAAAGAAGGTAGATGGATACAGCAACAAGATTCCTTTCACTTAACCACGTCTCGGCTTTCCCCTCTTACTGAACCAGGTCCAGTTTCAACCATGGTATCAAAGATGGACTACCCAAAGGTTCACCCTAGTACAGGGGTAGGCAACCTCGGCTCTTTTACGACTCATGGACTTCAACTCCCAGAATTCCTGAGTCAGCTATGCTGACTCAGGAATTCTGGGAGTTGAAGTCCATGAGTCGTAAAAGAGCCGAGGTTGCCTACCCCTGCCCTAGTATATCCCTTCAAAAACCTAGAGAGCATAGCGTAACTCAAGAAGTAAAACCAGAGAGTGAATCTAGTTTGCTATTTGTTTAGACGACTACTGGGCTTTATTTATTTAGTTGAGAAAATTTGTATGCCCCCACCCCCACCCCAACTCAGTCACAGTGACTCTGGGTGGCTTACAAAAATAAAGCCTCAGTACAAAGCTCAATAACACCCCCCCTCACCCCCCCAGGAAATAATTAAAAGAGTGCAGAGAAGAGCAACAAAGAGGATCAGGGGACTCGGAGGCTAAAATATTATAAGGAACGGTTGCTGGAATTGGGGATGTCTAGTTTAATGAAGAGAAGGACGAGGGGTGACAAGATAGCAGTGTTCCAGTATCTCAGGGGCTGCCCCAAAGAAGAGGGAGTCAAGCTATTCTCCAAAGCACCAGAAGGCAGGACAAGAAGCAATGGATGGAAACTAACCAAGGAGAGAAGCAACCTAGAACTAAGGAGGAATTTCCTGACAGTGGGAATAATTCACCAGTGGAACAACCTGCCTCCAGAAGTGGTGAATGCTCCAACACTGGAGGTTTTTAAGAAGAGACTGGACAGCCATTTGTCTGAAATGGTATAGGGTTTCCTGCCTGAGCAGGGGGTTGGACTAGATGACCTCCAAGGTCCCTTCCAACTCTGCTATGCTATTCTATTCAAGCCACTTGATTGGTCTCCATCCCCAGGCCCTTTGGCAGAACCAGGCCTTCGGCGTCTATTAAAAGAGTGTCAAAGTTGGGGCCAGTCTAATCTCTGCAGGGATGATATTCCAAAAAGAGGGAGCCACCACAAAGAAGGCCTTGGTCCCAACTGATGGAGCTTCTTTAAGAGAGGGAACCTGTAACGTCCCTTGCCTCGTCGCTCCGGTGGGTCAGTGAGATGTATCTGGGGAAACTGTCCTTCAAATAAGCTGGCCCCAAGCCATGCGGGGCTTTGAAGGTGACAAACAGCACCTTAAACTGGACCTCTCTCTCTTCAACACGCCACAGTTACAAAAACTATGGCTTAGTACAAAGTGTGAAGCCGGCCTCTCTTGCTCTGCCTAGATGTGAATCTCCTCTCTTGAAAGCTAACATTTCATGCGTTGTTACCGAGCTCTCACGGAAGCAAACGAGGATGGCCAAATCCCTCTACCCCAGCCTTAACCACCTCGAGTAACTTAATAGCAAAAATTGGCACGCTGAGTAAAGCAGGCAGCTGAGGCTGAGTTGTGGTACTTCCCCTCCTTTTCATTCATTCTTCTAAAACTGGATTAGCGCACATTTTATTGTTGCAAAAGTATCTGCACCTTATCGCCGGGCAGGAAGGGGATTAATGTTGCATTTGCGCTTTCTCTCGTTTGCCAAACCAAAAAAATAGAATGCAACTTATGTCAATCTCTCCAGGTGTGTGTCTGCACACATATGTGCACGCAAGAGAAAAAGGTGATGCAAGCCATTAAAAGCTAAACCAACTGCTTATCTCGTTGACTTCAAAGGCTAAGACCAAAACTGCAAATTCCAGATATAAACATCTGGGATTAAATTTGCCCCGCGCAGAATAGATTTTGCTTCCATGTATATTTGTATATTAAAATGGAACCTCATATTTTCAGACAGCCCAGCCTCAGGACAGACAAGAGGTCAGCGGAGCGTGTCCACGAAGCGAAGGCACGTGGTGGGCTTGGAAAGTTCAATAAAGGAATTTAATCTCGATCTTGACTATTGGGTCGAATTGTAAGGTGGGTGGGAGGCTTAACACTGGCAACCTTGAGGCAGGCCATAAAGGCAAATATAGATAATACCTATGGATGCTGTATGTCATAAATGTGAGGTAGGACACAAAAGTAAGGCATAAAGAGCAATACGTGTATTAGTTAGAAGAAGAACCAGGAAATGGAAAAATGTCAGACCACACATTCACCCCTGTGGCACCTTTGAGATAGCTGTCACAGAGTTCAGTTACAGCTAACCACATATGTCTCGCTTGTACCCAACCACAGACATAGCACAGGAAACTTAGATGCTAGCAAGGGGCCTGTGACCATTGTTAGAAACAAGGTTGCACGATATTTAGCTAGAATTTCGCACTGCAAAGGGGGGCTAGGGATGAGCTAGAAGGGGGCTTAGAATCCATGTAACCAATCAGAATTAATAATTTACATTTCCGTGTTCTGTGACTTTTGAAGACTATAAATGTACCTGCTTGTTTCCTGGAAAGTTGTTCAGACATTGCCTTTGCTTTCTAATCTGAACCTTTTGCGCGCAAAATAAAACAAACTTCTTTTGATTCCGAGGTCTGAGTCTCTTAATTCTGCAACATTTTCTGGCACCCAGAGATGGGACTTGGAGCGATATTTCGCTGAGGACGGCACGGACCACCTGGGGCCCAGCCGGGGTCGTCCTGTCTTCCTTTAGCTGGCACGGACGATTTCTCCGAAAGGAGGCGGAGGACTCTGTGGGGGCGCCTGGTGGACACCCGACCGATCCAAGAACCCGCACGGAATCAAAATAAGTCATCCACAACCAGAACTTGACGTCTGAGGGAGAAGACGCCTGCAGGCAAGTATATTGAAAAAAGGGTAGTCCCACTCATTTTTTTAAAAAAGTGGATGAAATAGTCCCATTCGTTGTAAAACGTAGGGACTATAGACCCACTAAGAGTGGAAGAGGGGGCCTGATCACCCCCCTGGGTCCAGGATCAGCGCGTCCTAATGTGACCCTGGAGATAGTGTTGTGTGGATGGTTAAGCCATTGCAGTTCCTGTTGGTGACCGTTGGAACGTCCGGCACCACAGGTCAGTGGCAGTGTCTTAGAAAATGGGTGGTGGAGGAAGTGTCCCTCGGACACCTCTTCAATGTATGCTGAAGAATTTCAAGAAAGTTTTTAGTGGAGATTATGGTCACCCAGATCAATATCAATAGTGGCAAATAGTAGTAAAGGAGAATCTTGAATGGCTCCGCAAATGCTGAGTAGAATTCCTGCGGGTCTGTGTGGCACGAATGAATAGAAATCCTAGATGTCAAGGGGAAAAAAAGGGTCAGATTGAAACCATACCTGTTTCAAAAACTGATCCCCATGAAGAAGATGCGCCCCTCCCCCATGTCCCTGTGTATCACCCTGTGCCTCAAGTCCCACCACCAGTGGTTCCAGTCCAGCAGCCAGTGGTGAGTCCAGTTCAACCCGCAGATGTTGATAATGACACTAATCAAGTTCAAGGGCTAGGAGCCCAAGGAACTCACCAAGAAATCCTATTAAAAGCACTAGTGCATTTTGCTCAAAATATGGAAGTTTTAAAAATTGGCTATGTCAAGCACTAAACATATAGGTTAATAAAAGAAATTTATGTGCCTGATGGATCCCAGGCAGTATATAGTCCATTTTTGTTAGAGGAGTGTGGAGGTAGTGTTTGTGTGTCTGTGTTGTGTCTAATAATAATAATTAAGTGTCTGTGTTGTGTCTAATAATAATAATTAATAAAAAGGCCTTATTAAAAAAACAACCAACAAACAAGGGAGCTCATTGGCTTCTGAACAGCTCCTTGTAATTATAATATTAGTTATTGATTTGTCAGAAGAAAGTATGAAATGAAATATCTGTATGTGAAATTCTTTATGCAAGCAGTTTGAATGGAAATGAATGTATGGATATGATAATCCTCTGTGTGTGAGAGAGAGAGAGTTTCTCCCCCACCACAGACTGTGAAAGAAGCAGTAAACTGCAGAATTTCTTTTGTTTGTTTATTAAAAAGTGAAATGAAAAAGCAATATAAGCGTTTGCATGAAAAGTCTCATGGAAGATGTGTGAGAAAATTCATGGAAATGCATGTGAAGAAGAGAAAACTATTTTGTTAGTGGTGAGATTTTTGTGTAATTCTTCTTTTTCTGTCTTCTCACCTTTGCTGGTTGTGTTGCTTTAAGAGCGAGAGAGACAGAAAGGAAAAGGGGGGTCTAATCTTTTTAACTATTTTTTTCGGTTTAGAATTCTGGTTTGAGGAAGCTGGGATGGATGTGAAATTTAATGTTTTAACCTACTTAATGGAAATTTGTTTCCATCTGAATGGAATCTGATTAAATTGGAATTTGACTAAATTTATATTAAGAGCGAAGAGTTGATATTAGAGTTTGATACAAAACTATTTCAGTAACTCAGAATATCTTATTAATCTTGTTTATTTTATTTATTTTGCTGGAGTTGTGTTTTGTTGTCATTTTATTTTTATTTTTTTAATGTTTTTATGCCTGTATGTGGGACACACTGATAGAAAACAATACCTAAGAGAATTGAAGGAATTGTAATTCAACCCTTGTTTAAAACGAAGAAGTTGAGAAAAAGTTTGGGATTATAAATGAGTTACTGTATATTGTTTTGAGTGAAGATTTATGTGCAAACAAACTCAACCAGAGTTTGGTGAGGATTCCTTTGTTGCTCTTTACTAAGCAATTTGTTTGTGAATACAGACAAAGGAACGGCTACAGGAAGGGGTTCTTTACCCAGAAGTGGGGGGAAAAGAAAAGAAAAGAAAAAAAGAGAAAATAGAGGCTGAGGGCAATTTCAAGAAAAAGTTGAGGCCATAGGGTTGGCAGCAGCTGAACAATGGACTGAAAACTGAAGGGGACCAGAGTTAAGTCAAGCCCCCCCTGAGCCCTTGGTCCGAATGAAGATAGGGGACAATAATGTGACCTTTCTAGTAGATACAAGGGCATCTAGATCTGTAGTTACTAAGTTATTGGCTCCCTTTTCTACTGACGTCATAAATGTGCAAGGAGTTGATGGCTCCGTTAATCGTCATTCTTTTTTGAAGCCCCTGAGATGTTCCCTAAATGGAAGGGACATTGAACATCAATTCTTATATATGCCTGAGTGTCCCATTCCTTTGCTGGGGTGAGACCTTGCTATGAAAAATGGGAGAGACATTGTCATTTGAAGAAGACAGAATGGCACTTGTAATGAAGTACCCTCCAGATGAGATGTGGCGAATAATGGTGGCCCAAGAGGTTCAAGTCCCCGATACGTGGCAGGAATTTGGAGTGCCCCAAGTATGGGCAGAAGATAATCCTCCAGGTTATGCAGCCCAGCATGCACCACTAGTCATCCAAGTGAAGCCTCTGGCAGTGCCTATTCGTCTCCGGCAGAGAAGCTACCCTCGCCCCATTGCATACTGAATTTTATGTTTATGTTTATGTTTATTATATTTATATACCGCCCTTCTCCCGAAGGACTCTATGAGTCCACAAAGGGGGGAGAAAAGGAGCCTTTTGTTTTGAGACTTTAAAATCAGCTTTATCTCAAGCTCCTGTCACAGGACTTCCCAATCTTGAGAAACCTTTTAATTTGTATGTGGACTCAAAGAGTAATGTGGCTATTGGAGTCCTGACTCAAGAAAAGGGAAGTTGGCAACAGCCCATAGCTTATTTGTCAACACAACTTGATGCAGTTTCAAAAGGGTGGCCACAATGTCTAAACGTTCTGGCAGCCACAGCTCTCCTGATAGAGGAAGCTAATAAATTGACTCTGGACAGATTCTGAATATGCATTCCTCACATTACATGTACATGCTGCACTCTATATAGAGAGAGGACTCTTGACAGGAGCAGGAAGAGAAATTAAACATCCTCTTTTGATTGAAAGACTCATCAAAGCTGTGCGGGGACCTAAAAGAGTAGCGTCATGCACTGTAAAGGACATCAAAAGGGACAAGATGATGTAGCCCGAGGAAATACAGCAGCTGACAAAGAAGCAAGGTTATCAGCAACTCGAGATAGCCAACCCTACCCTGACATGACAGCTTGTGTAGCATTAGAAATGCCAAGAGGACTGAGCCCTAAATATTCCAAAGCTGAGGAATTACAGGCAAGTGTAGACTTGCAAGGACACAAACAGGGAGAGTGGTACATGCTCCCAGATGGAAGGATTTTTGTCCCTGAGAATTTAACCTGGCCAGTAGTAAAAGAAGCTCAGCTAACTACTTACATGGGGAAGAGTGCACTAACTGAAGCCCTCCGTCGTATTGTGTACATTAATCGCCTTCACTTGCTGTGTGCCCATGCAACCAAGAGATGTAATACCTGTGCCCAGGTTAATCCAAAACAAGGACCTACTCTTCCGCCAGGAAGCCAGCCTAAGGGATATCACCCCATGGATTCTTTAGTTGTTGATTTTACAGAAATGCCAAAATGTGGACTATATAAAGCAATGCTAGTTATGGTGTGTAATTATACTGGGTGGCCTGAATGTTTCCTTACCAAGACAAAGCATGCATGAGAAGTGGCTAGAATCTTACTCAAGGCAGAATAGAGGAAAAGGTGACTAAGGTGTGCCTTGAAACTCACCTTAAATGGGTGGATGCATTGCCACTAGCACTTTGGTCTGTGAGATGCACCCTTCAAAAGGGAATTAGGCTATCTCCTTATGAAATGATGTTTGGAAGACCTCCCCCTCATAAATACTAATTTGAAAAATCATGTAGGGAACTTAAGTCAAATAGGGACTTCATGGGTGAGTCAAATGGTGGGAGAGTTAAATAAGCAAATACAAGAAATCCAACACTATTGTGTGTCCCTAAGCCCACCATTTCTGAGTACTCCCAGTCGTAATATCCAAGTGGGAGACAAAGTATGGGTAAAACACTGGAAAGGGGAAAATTTGAAACCTAGATGGAAAGGCCCGTATATTGTGGTCATGTGTTCTCCCCTAGAAGTAAAAGTGTTAGAATCCAAGTCTTGGATTCACTGGAGTTAAGCCCGCAGCTGATGACTGTTGGGAGGCAGAGCAGGACGAGACCCGTCCTCTAGTGCTACACTTGAAGAAGCGCCCCCTATAGCTGCCCTACCGGCAATGGGCAGGCAACATACGGGGCAGAAGAGGCCCTACTGGTGTCACTCCGGAAGCTGACCCTCTACGTACGGCTGAAAACAAGGAGAAGAAAAACAATTGTTAATGTGTTAGGGATGGTTTGTGTGGTGTAGGTTGGACCTATCTCGAGAAATGGTAATCCGACAATACATAGTCATAGGTGTAATGTGTCTGGCATTAGTGATTTTAATTATTTTGATTGTAACCTGCTGCATTGGAAACCTTTTCTTCTGGAATCACCCCACACCCAAACTAACAAGTGTTGCACCTAAAATCACTAAGTGTGACCAAGGAAAGTGTGTATCTTCTGTGGACACTTATGTTTGAAACACCCTGGGAGTGGGTTCTTTGGAGTCTGTTGGGAGTTTTGGGATTGTGGATACTAAATTTAGCAAATAAGACTAGGCTTTGTGATTCATCCAATATTGATACTGTCCTTTCCCAAATTCCACCTAATCCCCTCCATCCTCCGAACGTGGTAACCTTGTAAATGTAATTATTCCCCTTGTTGTGACTGTGAGTGTGGAATAGAAATAACAGAAAATGACATTGACCTATTTCAGGTTGTCAACCATGAATCTCCTATGGCTATGGATACTATTTACAAGTGGCCTATTGGGTAAGAAAGCCATGGATGGTAGTCCCAAATGTTGTGAGAATGGTCAGACAGTTCCTTTCACCCTAGAGGAAGGCTCAGGGGCTGTTGAAGAACCTGAAGGGACAAGTAAAGCCCAGGCTTTGGGGCCACTGGAGATACTTGGCAAAGAGGGACCGGAGCAAACCCACTCCTGGTCTTATTTCCCAGTGGGGAGTGCACCCCAGCTCCTAAACCTAAGCGTATTATTCCTAGACTAAAACCAGGTTTGGAGCAATGAGTATAATCATAGATTTCATGCCTTTTCCATGAGTATGGCAGTGTGTTTGGAAGAGGATGGAGTCCTTTTCTTGTGTGGAGAAAATGTGTATGTATGTTTGCCTACTACTTAGACTGGAACTTGTACTCTGGTACACCTCTTCCCAAAGATGGGTGTTGTTAATGGGGAACAAGCCCTCCCTGTTCCTCTCATAGGACATGTGCAAAAAAGAGTAACTCTAGTGATACCCTTGTTACCTATCCGAGGAATAGGCACTGCAGTTGGAACAGGTGTGGGAGGCTTAGCCCATTCTACAACCCAGTTTAAACAGCTTTCTGAGGAATTTCAACAAAGTCTAACTCAGATTGCTGGGACCTTGGTTGAAGTACAAGACCAAATAGATTCCTTGGCAGCAGTAGTCTTGCAGAACAGGTGTGCCCTAGACCTCCTGACAGCTGAGAAAGGTGGCTTGTGTCTCTTCTTAGGAGAAGAATGCTGCTTTTATATGAATAAATCAGGAATGGTCAGAGAAGTTGCAAAGGATCTGCAAGACAGAGCGTCCAGGATTAGCCAGAGACTCCAGGGAACTGACCAATGGTTCTCATGGTTACCAGGAACCGCATGGGTCAAGCAAGTGCTGTTCCTATTGCTCTGTGGAGTAGCGGGGTTAGCCTTCATCCCGTGTGTAATTCCCTTAATGAGGCAATTGGCTGTGAGATCAATGAAAGAGATAAGGATTGAAAAGGAACTGATTATGCTCGAGGGATCTTTGGAAAATGGATACACACCTGGGATTCCAAGGGAAAGAAGGGATCCGGATGGTGGAATATATGTGCGGTTTGGACCGTGGGGCTTAGAGAGAGTGTCTGAGGAGGATGAAGTCTAACTCATGGAATACTTCTTTCTTTCTTTGCTTGTCGCTATCTATCTCTGTCTTGATAAGTGCCGGTTCCAAGTGTTGCTCTGCTATACTGTTCACCTATCCTAATATACAATGGTTTTGATCTTTGCTTGCTGGGGAAACGGGAATTGCTTGCTGAAATAAAGGAGTATCATGGAAGGTGAGACTCCTTGTCCAAATGGAAATTGAGTCTCAACAGGGGGGAATGAGGCAGGCCATAAAGGCAAATATAGATAATACCTATGGATGCTGTATGTCATAAATGTGAGGTAGGACACAAAAGTAAGGCATAAAGAGCAATACGTGTATTAGTTAGAAGAAGAACCAGGAAATGGAAAAATGTCAGACCACACATTCACCCCTGTGGCACCTTTGAGATAGCTGTCACAGAGTTCAGTTACAGCTAACCACATATGTCTCGCTTGTACCCAACCACAGACATAGCACAGGAAACTTAGATGCTAGCAAGGGGCCTGTGACCATTGTTAGAAACAAGGTTGCACGATATTTAGCTAGAATTTCGCACTGCAAAGGGGGGCTAGGGCTATGAGCTAGAAGGGGGCTTAGAATCCATGTAACCAATCAGAATTAATAATTTACATTTCCGTGTTCTGTGACTTTTGAAGACTATAAATGTACCTGCTTGTTTCCTGGAAAGTTGTTCAGACATTGCCTTTGCTTTCTAATCTGAACCTTTTGCGCGCAAAATAAAACAAACTTCTTTTGATTCCGAGGTCTGAGTCTCTTAATTCTGCAACAACCTGGCAACCGTGAATAAGCCAAAAGGAATTTTTTGCCTGCATCTAAAAAGTCTCCTTTGAGTTGAACTCAACTCTTGGATTTTTTTCCCTGCACGTAATAATGCCATTTTTGTGAGCAGGAAGATTGAGTTTACCAGGGCTGTTTTCTGAGATGTTACCTGCACTGAGGATGTTAGCTAGTTGAATAATGAAATGTCTGCAAGAAAACAACCAAGCTCAGACATAAAGGACCAAGGGCCCCACAGTCCTCCTCCTCCTCCTCTCCACAAACCCCACTCCTTTCTAGCACTGATGATGTTACCTAGTTGGGTCATGAAACCTCTGCAAGAAAACAACCCAGCTTAGAGAGCACCAGGGACCCCACAGTCCTCCTCCTCCTCCTCCTCCTCCTCCTCCTCCTCCTCCTCCTCCTCCTCCTCCTCCTCCTCCTCCTCCTCCTCCTCCTCTCCACAAACCCCACTCCTTTCTAGCACTGATGATGTTACCTAGTTGGGTCATGAAACCTCTGCAAGAAAACAACCCAGCTTAGAGAGCACCAGGGACCCCACAGTCCTCCTCCTCCTCCTCCTCCTCCTCCTCCTCCTCCTCCTCCTCCTCCTCCTCCTCCTCCTCTCCACAAACCCCACTCCTTTCTAGCACTGATGATGTTACCTAGTTGGGTCATGAAACCTCTGCAAGAAAACAACCCAGCTTAGATGGCACCAAGGACCCCACAGTCGTCGTCGTCCTCCTCCTCCTCGTCGTCCTCCTCCTCCTCCTCCTCTCCACAAACCCCACTCCCTTCTAGCACTGATGATGTTATCTAGCTGGGTAATGAAAGGTTTGCAAGAAAGCAACCAAGCTCAGAGAGCACCAAGGACCCCACACTTCAACCCTGAGCTACAAATATTCCCTTCCACAGTGTCTGAGACATGCTTAAATTACCAGCCCAGCTGCTACCCCTGGGAAAACTTCGATTCAGGCTCTCGTTGGGCCTAGCTTTTGAGCTCACGTGAGGTAAGTCAAGGCTATCATCTCCTGAGACCGAATTCATCTTCCAGAGTCTGAAAGAGCTTTTTTTTTCCCCCGCCTAGGAATATTTGAGGTTCTCTGCTTGCAGCGTTGTTTCTTTCCCAGAAAATGAATCCACTTTAACACATTTCAAGTTCTGCTTGACAGACTCCTTGTACACAGGCAGTCCTCGAGTTACGACATTCCTTTTAGTGACCGTTTGATGTTACAACAGCACTGGAAAAAGTGACCCGTTTATGACCGCTGCAGCATCCCCCAGGGTCACGTGATCCAAATTCAGTTGCTTGGCCACCAACTCATACTTATGACGGTCGCCATGTCCCGGGGGTGGGGGTGTCACCTGATCCCCCATTTGCGAACTTCTGACAAGCAAAGTCAAGGGAGAAGCCAGATTCACTTAAGAACCGTGTTAGCAACTTAACAAGTGCAGCGATTCACTTAACAACGGTGGAAAGAAAGGTTGTAAAATGGGGTGAAACTCACTTAACTGTCTGGCTCACCAGAACCTTTGCATGCAGAAAAGAACAATTGCTTTGTTTTTAGGTATAGAAGGGGAGGGAGGAAGGAAGGAAGGAAGGAAGAAAGGAAGGAAGGAAGGAAGGAAGGAAGGAAGGAAGGAAGGAAGGAAGGAAGGAAGGAAGGAGAAAGAAGGAGAAAGGCAAGGGGAGAGAGAGGGAGGTGGAGGCAAGGAAGGAAGGAAGGGAGGAAGGAGAAAGAAGGAGAAAGGCAGGGGGAGAGAGAGGGAGGTGGAAGCAAGGAAGGGAGGAAGGAGAAAGGCAGAAAGGAGGGAGGAAGGAAGGAAGGAAGGAAGGAGAAAGGCAGGGGGAGAGAGAGGGAGGTGGAGGCAAGGAAGGAAGGAAGGGAAGAAGGAGAAAGGCAGAAAGGAGGGAGGAAGGAAGGAAGGAAGGAAGGAATGAAGGAAGGAGAAAGAAGGAGAAAGGCAGGGGGAGAGAGAGGGAGGTGGAGGAAAGGAAGAAGGAAGGGAGGAAGGAGAAAGGCAGAAAGGAGGGAGGAAGGAAGGAAGGAAGGAAGGAAGGAAGGAAGGAAGGAAGGAAGGAAGGAAGGAAGGAAGGAAGGAAGGAAGGAAGGAGAAAGGCAGGGGGAGAGGGGGAGGTGGAGGCAAGGAAGGGAGGAAAGAAGGAGAAAGGCAGAAAGGAGGGAGGAAGGAAAGAAAGGAGGAGAAAGGCAGGGAGAGAGAGGGAGGGGGAGGTAAGGAAGGAAGGAAGGAAGAAGGAAGGAAAAAGGAGGGAAGGAAAAAGGCAGAAGTTACAGAGAGAGGGAGAAAAGAAGAAAGCAGGAGAAAGGCAGGCAGGCAGGGAGGAATGAAAGAAGCAAGAAAAGAAGGGCGGAGGGAGGGAGGGAGGAAAAAGGAAGGAAGGAAGAAAGAAAGGGTGGAGGGAGGAAAGAAGGAAAGAAAAAGAGAGGGAAGTAAGTAAGTCAGTCAAAGCATGGGAAATAAACCCCAGCGTTGCTATTCTCAGTCTGCATTTCGGTAGCTGAGATTATTCTGAGAATGTCTTTATTTTGATTTTGATTTTTAATTTTTATTCCATTTATATCCCGCCCTTCTCCGAAGACTCAGGGCGGCTTACAAGCTTAGCAGTATATCTACCACCCTGCCAGAATCGCCAGTAATTCAAGCCAACTTTTATCAACCTATTTAGGAAACGAAATATTGAAGACCTAGGCGCCTTCCCACCCTTTACAAGGGATCCCATTCTTCCTAGCGCAACGTGCCGTCCGTTTGCGATTGTCCTCGGCGGACAAATTGCAAAAATGACATCTACAAATCATGCAAGGCATCGGACTGAACTCCCTATCGTTTCTTCCGCAAATAAATATCTCAAAGGCTCTGTAACCCAGAACAACGCTTTCGAAACCTGAACTGGATATTGGTCCTTTTATTCAAGTTAGACCTCAGGTTTTCACCGGTGGAGGACCCACCACGGAAACGCCCACCTTATCTGTCGCTGCCCTAAAGTGGGACGTTTCGAAAGAAATATTACACTATCAAAGAGGGAAGACATATTAGCAATGGGGAGAGATGAAAACACCCTCAGATCCCAGGCCGTTCTGAAGGCAAACGGCAGCATTGGAAAGTTTAGCACAGGTGGTCCTCGACGTACGACTACAACGGAGCCCAAAGTTTCTGTTGCTAAGCGAGGCACTGGCTCTTAGATGAACTTCGCCCCATTTTACACCCTTTCTTGCTGTAACGTGTTTACGTGAATCGCCACAGCTGTGAAGTCAGCAACACGGTTGTTAAGTGAATCCGGCTTCCCCATGGACGTTGCTTGTCAGACGGCTGCAAAAAGTGATCCTGTGACCCTGGGGAGGCATAAATGTGAGTTAGTTGTCAAGCATCCGAATGGAAATCACATGACCATGGGGAGGCTGCAATGGTCGTAAGTGCAAAAAACAATCATAAGTCACATAAAGTAAGTGACAGTTAGAACAACTAACCAGTGGAACCACCTGCCTCCAGAAGTTGTGAATCCTCCAACACTGGAAGTTTTTAAGAAGAGACTGGACAGCCATTTGTCTGAAATAGGATAGTATTTCCTGCCGGAACAGGGGGTTGGACTAGATGACCTCCAAGGTCCCTTCCAACTCTATTATTCTATTCTATTCTATTCTATTCTATTCTATTCTATTCTATTCTATTCTGTTCTGTTCTGTTCTGTTCTGTTCTGTTCTGTTCTGTTCTGTTCTGTTCTGTTCTGTTTTTTTTTATTATTATTATTATTATTATTATTATTATTATTATTATTATTATTATTATTATTATTATTATTATTATTATTATTATTATAAAACTTTTATTCATTAAACCTGAACCTCAGTCAACTGAACATTCAATTTGCAGGCACTAATGGTTGACACAGGTTGCTGACAGCATCCTAGGTATCAACCAGGTATCTCCTTAAAATGTAAGATGTTTTTATGTATAGAAGGGGAGGAAGGAAGGAAGGAAGGAAGGAAGGAAGGAAGGAAGGAAGGAAGGAAGGAAGTTTTTATTATTATTATTATTATTATTATTATTATTATTATTATTATTATTATTATTATTATTATATTATTATTATTATTATTATTATTATTATTATTATTATTATTATTATTATTATTATTATTATTATTATTATTCAGGACAAGAAGCAACGGATGGAAACTAACCAAAGAGAGAAGCAAGCTAGAACTGAGGAGAAACTTCCTGACAGTGAGGACAATTAACCAGTGGAACAACCTGCCTCCAGAAGCTGTGAATGCTCCAACACTGGAAGTTTTGAAGAAGAGACTGGACAGCCATTTATCTGAAATGGTATAGGGTTTCCTGCCTGAGCGGGGGGTTGGACTAGATGACCTCCAAGGTCCCTTCCAACTTTTTATTATTATTATTATTGTTGTTGTTGTTGTTGCCATTGTAACTTTGAGCAGTCATTTAAATGAACTATTGTAAGTCGAGGACTACCTCTACAGCGGGTGAACTCAGGCTGCGCAGGTGTGTAAGGTAGTCCTCGCCTTACAAGCACAATTAGGATCAGAATTTCCACTGCTAAGCATGGCACCAAAGGGAGTCGTGCCCGATTTTACCACCTTTTTTCCCCCATGGGGAATGCACAGTTATTAAGTGAGTCACTTGGTTATTAAACGAATCCAACTTCCTCTCCCCTCCTGACATTGCTTATGGAAGCTGGCTGGGAAGATCACAAATGGCAATCCACACGACCCTGGGATGCTGCATGGTAAATACCAGCACTGATGCCCGAATTTTGATCACACAATCGTGGAGACGTTGCGACGGTTGTAAGTGCGAGAACGGGTCATAAGTCACTTTTTAAAATGACTTTCAACGGTCGCTAAACAAACGGTTGCGGGCCGTCGACCTACAACCGTTCATTTACTGACCATTTGAAGTTACAACGGCACTAAAAAAAAGTGACTTATGACTTATGTTTCACACTTAACGACCTTTGCAGCATCCCCAAGGGTCACGTGATCAAAACTCGGATGCTTGGCAACTGACTCCTATTTATGACGGTGGCCGTGTCCCTGGGACCTTTTTTTCTTCCTCTTTCTTTTTACTCTTTCTCTCTACACTATATATACTTAAAGGTAAAGGTAAAGGTTCCCCCGCACGTGCGTGCTAGTCGTTTCCGACTCTAGGGGCCGGTGCTCATCTCCGTTTCAAAGCCGAAGAGCCAGCGCTTGTCTGAGGACGTCTCCGTGGTCATGTGGCCGGCATGACTAGACGCCAAAGGCGCACGGAGCGCTGTTACCTTCCCACCGGAGTGGTCCCTATTTTTCTACTTGCATTTTTACGTGCTTTCGAACTGCTAGGTTGGCAGAAGCTGGGACGAGTAACAGGCGCTCACTCTGCTACGTGGCACTCGGGATTCGACCCGCCAAACTGCCGACTTACTTACAGCCATTTGTTTAATGTCCATTCGAAGTTACGACAACACTGACAAAAATGACTTTTGACTGTTTTTTACACTTAACGACCATTGCGGCATCCCCGTGGTCATGGGAACAAAATTCAGACACTTGGCAACTGACTCGTATTTATGACAGTTGCAGGGTCCCCTGGAGTCACGTGATCCCCTTTTGCGACCCTCTGACCAGCAAAGCTAATGGAGGAAGCCAGATTCAATTAACGACCGTGTTACCAACTTAACAACTGCAGTGATTCGCTTAACGAGTCAAAGGGAAAGCCAGATTCACTTAACAACCGTGTTACCAACTTGACAACTCACTGAACAAAAGTTTCACTTAGCAACGTTGGACTCAATAGTCGTCCTAAGCCGAGTACTAGCCCTATGAGAGTATACCCAATAAAAATTGGGCAAAGGAACAACATTAATCTTCCCACGTGGTGGTTTATTTTTATATTTTTTTTTATATAAAAAAAATACTCCACAGGAAATCATTGTAGCCGAGAAACGTCTTGCGGGTAGAATTATGTGTACGGGGTTTTTCCCCTCTTTCTTGGAACAAATTTAAAAGAAGACAATCAAGTAGATTCTGGAGAACGAGACAATGGAGACAACAGCCAGTGGATAAGCATCTTCGCCTCTTTGAAGGCCTCGTCTTTTGTGCGCTAAGTCAACAACGCGGACAAAAGCTGCCTTTAAAATAAAAGCGAAGTGCTGCTTGAATGGGAAGCGGAAACCGTGTGTGCTGGGGGGGGTGGCGGTTGGAAATAATAAGAGGAACACGGCTTTTATAAAAGCAGGCTTGGTTTAAGAGGGAAGCTTTGCGTAGCTATCCCGGGATGGTCGCTGAAGACAGAATAACAGCATTGAATCAGAATAGAACTGGAAGGGACCTTGCAGGTCATCTAGTCCATCCCCCTGCTCAAGTAGGAAACCCTATAACTTTTCAGACAAATGGCTGTCCAGTCTGAGCATCCACAACTTCTGGAGGCAGGTTGTTCCACTGGTTAATTGTTCTCACTGTCTCACTCCTCAATTCCAGGTTGCTTCTCTCCTTGATGAGTTCCCATCCGTTGCTTCTTCTCCTGCCCTCTGGTACTTTGGAAAATAAACTGACCGACTCCTCTTTGTGACAGCATCTCAAATAGTGGAAGGGAACTTGGAGGTCTTCTAGTCCAACCCCCTGTTCAGACAGGAAACCCTATACCATTTCAGACAAATGGTTCTCCAATCTCTTCTTAAAAAACCTCCAGTGTTGGAGCACCCACAACCTCTGGAAGGAAGCCGTTCCACTGATTAATAGTTCCCAGTGTCAGGAAATTTCTCCTTAATTCTAGGTTGAATCTCTCCTCAATAAGTTTCCATCCAGTTACTTTTTGTCCTGCCTTCAGGGGCTTGGGAGGATAGCTTGACTCCCTCCTCTCTGTGACAGACCCTCAAATATTACAAGACTGCTCTCATGTCCTTTTCTTCTAAACCAAGGGTAGGCAACCTTGGCTCTTTTATGACTGGTGGACTTCAACTCCCAGAATTCCTGAGCCAGCCACGCTGAGGGGAAAGGGAGAGGCTTCCAAGCTTAGCCACGCTGGCTGAGTAATTCTGGGAGTTCAAGTCCGCAAGTCATGAAGGGGCCATAGTTTCCCCATGCTGGCTGAGGAATTCTGGGAGTTGAAGTCCGCAAGTCATGAAGGGGCCATAGTTCCCCCATGCTGGCTCAGGAATTCTGGGAGTTGAAGTCCGCAAGTCATGAAGGGGCCATAGTTTCCCCATGCTGGCTGAGGAATTCTGGGAGTTGAAGTCCGCAAGTTATGAAGGGGCCATAGTTCCCCCATGCTGGCTCAGGAATTCTGGGAGTTGAAGTCCGCAAGTCATGAAGGGGCCATAGTTCTCCCATGCTGCCTGAGGAATTCTGGGAGTTGAAGTCCACAAGTCATGAAGGGGCCATAGTTCTCCCATGCTACCTGAGGAATTCTGGGAGTTGAAGTCCATGAGTCATAAAAGAGCCAAGGTTGCCTACCCGTTCTAAACCTTTACAGAATGCAGACTCACAGAGTTGGGAGGGACCTTGGAGGTCTTCTAGTCCAACCCCCGGCTCTAGCAAGAGACCTATACCTCTTCAGACAAATGGCTGTCCAATGCCTTCTTAATGGATGGAGAAGCCACCACTTCTGGAGACAAGCTGTTCCACTGATTAATTGTTCCCACTGTCAGGAAAGTTCTCCTTTGTTCTAGGTTGCGTCTCTCCTTGATTAGTTTCCATTCATTACTTCTTGTCCTGCCTTCTGGTGCTTTGGAGAATAAATTATAATCATAATAGTAAAGTTGGAAGGGACTTTGGAGGTCATCCAGTCCAACCCCCTGCTCAGGCAGGAAACCCTATACTATTTCAGTCTCTTCTTAAAAACCTCCAGTGCTTGAGCATTCACAGCTTCTGGAGGCAGGTTGTTCCACTGGTTAATTGTTCTGTCAGGAAGTTTCTCCTTAGTTCTAGACTGTTTTTCTCTCTCCATGGTTAGTTTCCATCTGTTGCTTCTTGTCCTGCCCTTGGGCACTTTGGAGAATAGCTTGACTCCCTCTTCTTTGGGGCAGCCCCTGAGATATTGGAACACTGCTTTCATGTCCCCCCTCGTCCTTCTCTTCATACCCAATTCCAGCAGCTGTTTCTTATATGTTTTAGCCTCCAGTGCCCTAATCATCTTTGTTGCTCTCCTCTGTACTCTTTCCAGAGTCTCAACATCTTTTTTACATCGTGGTGACCAAAACTGGATGCTGTATTCCAAGTGTGGCCTTACCAAGGCATTGTAAAGTGGTATTAGTACTTCACGTGATCTTGATTCTATCCCTCTGTTAATGCAGCCTAGCACTGTGTTGGCTTTTTCGGCAGCTGCAGCACACAGCTGGCTCCTATTTAAGTGATTGTCCACTAGGACTCCGAGATCTCTCTCACAGTTACTACTATTGAGCAAGGTACCACCTATACTATACCTATGCATTTGATTTTTACTGCCTAAATGTAGAACCTTACTTTGTTCACAATTGAATTTCATTTTGTTAGATAGCGCCCAGTGTTCGAGTCTGTCCAGATCCTCCTGTATCTTAAGCCCATCTTCTGGAGTATTGGCTATTCCTGCCAGCTTGGTGTCGTCTGCAAATTTGATGAGTTCCCCATCTATCCCCTCATCCAAGTCGTTAATGAAGATGTTGAAGAGCACTGGGCCCAGAACAGAGCCCTGGGGCACCCCACTACACACTTCCTTCCATGTAGATGCGGTTCCATTGAGGACCACACGCTGAGTACGGCCTGTCAGCCAGCTACGAATCCATCTGGTGGTGATGCTGTCTAACCCACATTTTTCTATCTTATCAAGTAGTAGGTTGTGATCTACTTTATCAAATGCCTTACTGAAGTCCAAGTAAATTATATCCACAGCATTCCTCTGGTCCACTAATTTTATCACTTGGTCAAAGAATGCAGTAAGCTTTGTCTGGCATGATCTGTTTTTGACAAACCCATGTTGGCTTTTAGTAATGATTTTGTCTGCCTCTAGGTGCTGGCTGATTCGTTGTTTGACTATCTTTTCCAGAATCTTCCCAGGTATTGAGGTCAGGCTGAGGTCTGTAATTTCCTGGATCCATTTTTTCCCCTTTTTTGAAGATGGGAACTACGTCAGCTCTCTTCCGGTCCTCTGGTAGTTCCCCAGTGCTGCAGGATCTTTGAAAGATATAGTTCAGTGGTTCTGAGATCACGTCTGCCAGTTCCTTGAGAACCTTGGGGTGTAATCCATCTGGTCCTGTTGACCCCCTCTTCTTGGTGGGAACCCCTCAAATATTGTAAGACTGCTATCCTGTCACCCCTAGTCCTTCTCGTCCTTCTCTTCATTAAACAATTCCAGCAACCGTTCCTCATATGTTTTAGTCCCCTGATCCTTTTTGTCGCTCTTCTCTGCACTCTTTCTAGAGTCTCATTTATATATATATATATCGTTGTAACCAAACCAAATACGGTGGACCTGTGCTGGGCATGAAAATCTCTTGAGTCACACGCTAGCACAAAGAAAAGGTGGCTTGCATCATGCCGCAATCGGAAGCAAAACAAAAACTCTCAAAAATTCTAAATTTCTACAATCTTACAGAGAGAATCTGCAGAGGAGCCATACAAAAGACCCGGATCCAACTTGGCATTTTTGCAGAAACTGAATTGGGATTTGCTCGGCTTCTTTTCCCATGACCAAAGACCCATTGCAAAAGGTCTCACCCGACAGATTAGCAAAGCTAAGCTGCGTGTC
Organism: Vipera latastei; assembly: GCA_024294585.1. Classification (NCBI taxonomy): domain Eukaryota; kingdom Metazoa; phylum Chordata; class Lepidosauria; order Squamata; family Viperidae; genus Vipera; species Vipera latastei. The sequence goes on from CM044357.1 coordinate 5,805,245, forward strand.
CCATTACTTTGATGGCAGGGGAGCAAGTTCTGGCATGCTCAGTTGAGTTTGAGGTTTATGACTTTGGCCTCCCCTTACAAAGCAAACCAAAACAGGTTTAAAAAGCCACAAAGGCCCAATTAATTAAAGCAGGAGGCCTGTTTTAACAATGAAATAAACATTATGAATGGAATTCAATGGTGAAAAAAGTCAGGTCCTACATTTAGGCAAGACAAACCAAATGCACAGGTATAGTATAGGGGGTACCTTGCTCAATAGTAGCAACTGTGAGAGGGATCTCAGAGTCCTAGTGGATATGAGCCAGCCGTGTGCTGCAGCTGCCAAAAAAGCCAACACAGTGCTAGGCTGCATTAATAGAGGGACAGAATCTACACTTTTTCTATTCTTCTTCCTTTCCTTTTATTACTAATTTCTCTATTAGTTTGGGTTACTTTTTAGGTTCTTGGCAACACTTCTAATAAAAAGGTGTGTGTGTGTGTGTGTGTGTGTGTGTGTGTAATTACAGGTAACCCGCGACTTACTTATTTGGTGTCTATGCAAAGCTACAACGGCACTGAAAAAAAGCGACTTATGGCCATTTTTGACACTTACAACATTTGCAAGTAGTCACGTGATCAAATTTCAGAGGCTCGGCAACTGACATGTACTTATGACGGTTGCCGTGTCCCGGGGTCACGTGATCCCCTTTTGCAACCTTCTGACAAGCAAAGTCCATGGGTAAGCCGGATTCACTTAACAACCGTGCTGCTGACTTAACAACTGCGGTGATTCCCTTGACAACTGTGGCAGGAACGGTCGTAAAACGGGGCAAACGTCGCTTAACTCTCTCACTTAGCAATGGAAACTTTGGACTCACGTAAGTCAAGGACTACCTGTATACATATACATACACACACACACACACACACACACACACACACATATACAATAATAATAATAATAATAATAATAATAATAATAATAATAATAATAATAATAATAACAACAACAACAACAACAACCACCTTGGAGGTCATCTAGTCCAACCCCCTGCTCAGGCAGGAAACCCCTATACCATTTCAGGCAAATGGCTGTCCAGTCTGTTCTTGAAAACCTCCAGTGTTGGAGCATTCACCACTTCTGGAGGCAGGTTGTTCCACTGGTTAATTGTTCTAACTGTCAGAAAGTCTAGTTTCCATCCATTGCTATACACACATACACACACACACACACACATATACATACATACATACATATATATATATATATATATATATATATATATATATATATATATATATATATGTGGATCTTTGGTTATTCGGGTTTTTCCCCGCGTAGAACTAAAGGTGTAGGAGCGACGTTTCGACGGAATCCCATCCCCTCTCTCTCTCTCTCTCTCTCTCTCTCTCTCTCTCTCTCTCTCTCTCTCTCTATATATATATATATATATATATATATATATATATATGACGCGGTGACTCAGTGGGTTAGGACACTGAGCTTGTCGATCAGAAGGTCGGCAGTTTGGCGGCTCGAATCCTGAGTGCCGCGTAAACAGAGTGAGCGCCTGTTACTCGTCCCAGCTTCTGCCAACCTAGCAGTTCGAAAGCACGTAAAAATGCAAGTAGAAAAATAGGGACCACTACGGTGGGAAGGTAACAGCGTTCCGTGCGCCTTTGGCGTCTAGTCATGCCGGCCACATGACCATGGAGACGTCCTCGGACAAGCGCTGGCTCTTCGGCTTTGAAACGGAGATGAGCACCGGCCCCTAGAGTCGGAAACGACTATCACGCATATGCAGGGGAACCTTTACCTTTTATATATATAAAGAGACTTGAGGCTCCTGGAAGAATTTCAGTCTAGGAGAAACTTGATCCCAAACCGGTTCCTCTAACATCACAGCCCAAGTTTTACATTGGGGGCCTCTCCAGATGACATTCCTCCCCCCTCCACCTGAAAGAGGTGAAGGCCACAGTGCTTAAGACTCTCTGAAGTCATTGTTTTTATCTTCAGAATAGCTTTCACCTGGACCATATTCAATGTTGGGGGTTCTGGGGGTAGAAAATTAAAATTACCAGCTTGAAACTCAGACCACCTAAAACAATGTATGGATGAGAACTAAGGGGTGGGTGGGTGGGTGGGAGGAAACAAAACCTGGGCTGAATTTAAACCAAAGCCTACGCTGGCCCATATCTGTGACTTTTGGGTGCAAAAGCCAGCCTCTTTTGCAGATGGTTTCAACTAGGGGTGGTTTAACCTCAAATTCCAAATGGAACCGAATGAGTTTACAAACCCTGTAATTGCCAGAGGCTCAGCTGGCAAAAATTGAAGGGAGAAATGAAGAAAAGAAATGGACAATCTAAGAAAGAGACTCGGTTTCCCCCCCCCCCATCCTTCTCCGTTGTATACAGTTATTTAAACTATGGTTAAAAGAACCCCTACTTGGGACTACCTTGTTCAGAGAGATAGGAAAGTTTTCTTATGGGATCTACAAACCTCATCTTAAACAATTTCTGTATGGAAAGGAGGTTTAAAATCAAGCGGGCTTTAGATCTTTTTGTTTTCCACGGAAAGGCCAAATTCTTTTGTTTTTCAAAAGTAGCTGCCTGGAATTACCTCTGCTGTGTTTTTTATATATGTTTGATACTTCAAAGCATCCAATTACCTTTATTTTTTTTTTAATTGTGAGCGTGCGCTGGTATTTATATCACCCATAAAAATTCTTCCAGGAGCCCTGGGTCTCTTTTTTAATGTATACAGGTAATCCTTGACTTATGTGAGTCCAAATTTTCCCTTGCTAAGTGAGATAGTTAAGCAAGGGTGTTTTCTCTCTCTCTCTCTCTCTCTCTCTCTCTCTCTCTCTCTCTCTCTCTCTCTCTCTCTCTCTCTCTCTCTCTCTCTCTCTCTTTCTCTTTCTCTTTCTTTCTCTCTCCTCTCTCTCTCTTTCTCTCTCTCTCTCTTTCTTTCTCTTTCTTTCTCTCTCCTCTCTCTCTCTCTCTCCTCTCTCTCTCTCTTTCTTTCTCTTTCTTTCTCTCTCCTCTCTCTCTCTCCTCTCTCTCTCTCCTCTCTCTCTCTCTCCTCTCTCTCTCTCTCTCTCTCTCTCTCTCTCTCTCTCTCTCTCTCTCTCTCTCTCTCTTAAAATAAAGCATGTAAATAAAGCATTCAAATATTCAAGAAAGGAGGAGGCAGAAACCTGGTCAAAGTAGAGCTGCAAATTCTACAAGATCATGATTTTTAAAAAAATATTGGCATAGAAGAGATCAGACGACCCACTCTTCCCCACGTATGAGGTAAAAGAGTTGTTTTGTGGTGAGACAGGTGGTAAACTAAACTAAACTAAACTAAACTAAACTAAACAACACAAAACTAAACTAACTAAACTAAACAAAAAATAGAAAACAGCAAAACACTAAACTAAACAACACAAAAGAGCACAGCACAGCACAATACAACAGTAAACTAAACTACAGTAAACAGCACAAAACAAAACAAAACAACACAAAACAACACAAAACAGCACAGCACAACACTAAACTAAACAAAACACAAAACAGCACAGCACAGCACAGCACAATACAACACTAAGATTGGAACTAAACTAAACTAAACAATACAAAACAGCACAGCACAACACTAAACTAAACACAAAAC
>CM044357.1:5809377-5871239 GCA_024294585.1 Vipera latastei
TAAAGTAGACTAGACTAAACTAGACTAGAACTAGATTAGACTAGACTAGACCTAAACTAAAGTAGACTAGACTAAACTAGACTAGAACTAGATTAGACTAGACTAGACCTAAACTAAAGTAGACTAGACTAAACTAGACTAGAACTAGATTAGACTAGACTAGACTAGAACTAAACTAAACTAAACTAAACTAAAGTAGACTAGACTAGACTAAACTAGACTAGAACTAGACTAGACTAGACTAGAACTAAACTAAACTAAACTAAACTAAAGTAGACTAGACTAGACTAAACTAGACTAGAACTAGACTAGACTAGACTAGACCTAAACTAAAGTAGACTAGACTAAACTAGACTAGAACTAGACTAGACCTAAACTAAAGTAGACTAGACTAAACTAGACTAGAACTAGATTAGACTAGACTAGACTAGAACTAAACTAAACTAAACTAGACTAAACTAGACTAGACTAGACTATACTAGAACTAAACTAAACTAAACTAAAGTGGACGACTAAACTAGAAGTAAACTAAACTAAAGTGGGCTAAACTAGACCAGACTAGAACTAAACTAAACTAGACTAGACTAAACTAGACTAGAACTAAACTAAACTAGACTAGAACCAAACTAAAGTAGACTAGACTAAACTAGACTAGAACTAGATTAGACTAGACTAGACCTAAACTAAAGTAGACTAGACTAAACTAGACTAGAACTAGATTAGACTAGACTAGACCTAAACTAAAGTAGACTAGACTAAACTAGACTAGAACTAGATTAGACTAGACTAGACTAGAACTAAACTAAACTAAACTAAACTAAAGTAGACTAGACTAGACTAAACTAGACTAGAACTAGACTAGACTAGACTAGACCTAAACTAAAGTAGACTAGACTAAACTAGACTAGAACTAGATTAGACTAGACTAGACTAGAACTAAACTAAACTAAACTAAACTAAACTAAAGTAGACTAGACTAAACTAGACTAGAACTAGACTAGACCTAAACTAAAGTAGACTAGACTAAACTAGACTAGAACTAGATTAGACTAGACTAGACTAGAACTAAACTAAACTAAACTAGACTAAACTAGACTAGACTAGACTATACTAGAACTAAACTAAACTAAACTAAAGTGGACGACTAAACTAGAAGTAAACTAAACTAAAGTGGGCTAAACTAGACCAGACTAGAACTAAACTAAACTAGACTAGACTAAACTAGACTAGAACTAAACTAAACTAGACTAGAACCAAACTAAAGTGGACTAGACTAAACTAGACTAGACTAGACTACAACTAAACTAAACTAGACTAGACTAGACTAGACTAGACTAGAACTAAACTAAACTAAACTAAACTAAACTAAACTAAACTGATGAGTCACAGCCAACCAAGAAATAATCAACAATTAAATCTCAAATGATTCCCCTCAAATATGCCCTGGAATCTATTACAGGTAGTCCTTGACTTACAACCATTCATTTAGTGACTGTTCGAAGTTACAGTGGCACTGAAAAATGTGACTTACAACCGTTGCAGCATCTTCATGGTCCCGTGATCAAAATCTGGACCCCTAGAAACCGGCATGTATTTATGTCGGTTGCATCCTCTAGGGTCATTTGATCATCATTTGTGACCTTCCCAACTGTTTTCTGACAAGCAAAGTAATTCGTTTAACAACCGCAATGGTTTGTTTAACAACCATGGGAAAAAATTGTAAAATTGGTGTATGACTCAAATAACAACTGCCTTGCTTAGCGACGTACATTCCGGTCCCCAATTGTGGTTGTCACGCTGATGACCACTAGAGGGAAGCATTGCATTTCCTGTAAGAATTTCCTGACCTCTTTGCTTAGGTCAGGGCTAGGCAACCTTGGCTCTTTTATGACTCGTGGACTTCAACTCCCAGAATTCCTGAGCCAGCCATGAAGTAAGTCCACGAGTCATAAAAGAGACAGGTTGCCTAGCCCTGGCTTAGATTCTTCTAAGTCTTAGTAATGGGGGCATTGTCCATGCAGCTGCCAAGAGTTGTCCCCAATTGATACCATCTCACTAACAATAACAATGAAAATGACAATTCACCGAGAACACCAAGAGCCGGTTTGGTCTAGTCGTTAAGGCACCAGGCTAGAAAATGGGAGATTGTGAGTTCAAGTCTCACCTTAGCCATGAAAGCCAGCTGGTTGACTTTGGGCCAATCACCAGTAGACTATGAGCTTTAGTCCTGCCTTAAGAATGAAAGCCAGCTGCCGGGTGACTTTGGGCCAATCACCAGGAGATTATGAGTTCTAGTCCCACCTTTAGCATGAAAGCCAGCTGGATTACTTTGGGCCAATCCACAAGGAGACGGTGAGTTCTAGTCCTGCCTTAGCCATGAAAGCCGGCTGGGTGACTTTGAGTCAATCACCAGGAGACAGTGAGTTCTAGTCCTGTTTTAGGCACGAAAGCCGGCTGGGTGACTTTGGGCCAATCCAGAAGGAGACGGTGTGTTCTAGTGCCACCTTAGCCATGAAAACCTTGGGCCGGTCACTTTCTCTCTCCGCCTAACCCACCTCACAGGGTTGTTGTGGAGAAAATAGGAAGAAGATGTGATGGAGATGTTCACCGCCTTGGTTTTTTTTTTTGCAAAAACAATGAAGACAGGAGACAAACAAACTTCCAAGAATTGATGGGGCCACGTGGTCCTCAAGGCTGAAATTCTGCATCTCTGTTGTACAACTGGTGACCATCACTCACTCACACTCTCTCTCTCTCTCTCAACCCCTCCCGCCTTCCCTCCCTTTCCCCCTCCTTCCCTCTCTCCCTTTCTCCATCCTTCCATCCCTCTTCCTCTCCTCTCCCTCCCTCCCTTCCTCCCTTTCCCTCCGTCTCTCTCCCTTCCCCCTCTCTCCCTCCCTCCCTCTCTCCCTCCCTCTCCCCATCCCCTTCTTCCCTCCCTCTCTCCCTCTCCTCTACATCCCTCTATCTCTCCCTCCCTCTCCCTCCCCATATAGGAGCCGTGACCAGGGGGGCTTTTGCCCAGGTTCGCCTGGTGCGCCAGTTGCGACCCTATCTGTACCGAGATGCCCTACGCACAGTCACTCATGCGCTCGTGACCTCCCGCTTAGACTACTGCAACACTCTCTACATGGGGCTGCCCTTGAGGACCACTCGGGGGCTTCAGCTGGTGCAAAATGCGGCCGCGCGAGTTGTGATGGGGGTTTCCCGACACTCCCATGTAACACCTCTGCTCCGCGAGCTGCATTGGCTTCCAGTTGCCCTCCGGGTGAGATTCAAGGTGCTGGTGATGACCTACAAAGCCCTAAATGGCTTGGGTCCGGGATATTTGAGGGGACACCTGCTGCCGGCATCAAGCTCCCTTCGTCCTGTGCGCTCCCACAGGGAGGGTCTTCTCAGGGTGCCGCCGGTAAAAGATTGCCGGCGGGTAACACCCAGGGAGAGGGCCTTCTCTGTGGGGGCGCCTGCCCTTTGGAACCAGCTGCCCGTAGAGCTCAGGACTGCCCCTAACCTTCGGTCATTTCGCTGAGACCTGAAGACCTGGCTCTTCGAGCTTTCCGGCCCAGGCTGTTTTAATTGGGGGTTTTAACTGGGGTTTTATATTTTTTCAGGGACTTAGTTTAATCTTTTTAAATTATCTTAATTTTTGTATTGATGTTTTGTATACCCTGTAAACCGCCCTGAGTCCTTCGGGAAAGGGCGGTATATAAATTCAATAAAATTCAAATTCAAATTCCCTCCCTCTCCGTTTCTCTCTCCCTCCCTCTCCCTCCCCCTCCCTCCCTCCCCCTCCCTCCCTCCCTCTCCCTTTCTCTCTCCCTTCCTCCCTCTCTCCCTCTCCCTCTCCTCTCCCTCCCTCTTCCTCCCTCTCTCTCCTTTCCTCCCCCCCCTCTCTCTCCCTCTCCCCCATCTCCTTCTTCCCTCCCTCTTTCCCTCTCCTCTCCGTCCCTCTCTCTCTCCCTCCCTCTCCCCCATCTCCTTCTTCCCTCCCTCTTTCCCTCTCCTCTCCGTCCCTCTCTCTCCCTCCCTCTCCCCCCTCCTTCTTCCCTCCCTCTTTCCCTCTCCTCTCCGTCCCTCTCTCTCCCTCCCTCTCCCCCCTCCTTCTTCCCTCCCTCTTTCCCTCTCCTCTCCGTCCCTCTCTCTCCCTCCCTCTCCCCCCTCCTTCTTCCCTCCCTCTTTCCCTCTCCTCTCCGTCCCTCTCTCTCTCCCTCCCTCTCCCCCATCTCCTTCTTCCCTCCCTCTTTCCCTCTCCTCTCCGTCCCTCTCTCTCCCTCCCTCTCCCCCCTCCTTCTTCCCTCCCTCTTTCCCTCTCCTCTCCGTCCCTCTCTCTCCCTCCCTCTCCCCCCTCCTTCTTCCCTCCCTCTTTCCCTCTCCTCTCCGTCCCTCTCTCTCTCCCTCCCTCTCCCCCATCTCCTTCTTCCCTCCCTCTTTCCCTCTCCTCTCCGTCCCTCTCTCTCTCCCTCCGTCCCTCTCCCTCCCCCTCCCTCCCTCCCCCTCCCTTTCTCTCTCCCTCCCTCCCTCTCTCTCTCTCTCTCATTTTATGCCATCATCTCAAGTCTCCTTGAGTTTCCTACCAAAATGGGATTCTTTCAGGACAGAATTTGCCCAACAAACTAACACACTCACTCAACACAAACCCTTCGCAAATTAATTCCACAGGTGGTCATCCGATCTGCTAGGAGATAATTGGGAAGGTTACCTCCAAAGGTCAATGACAACCTACACAATTGTGACCTCACCTCTCAGGTTTAGAGCGCTGAAGTTGAGCATATTTAACAAATCACCTCGGAAGAGGCTGGACGGATCAATAATCTGCGGCAACTTTGGAATATTGATAAGATCGTCTCCTGAAAGTATGCAGAGCCTCCGAAGTGTCAATCTCTCTGAACAGTATTTGATCAACAGAACTTCTTTCATTTAATCAAAGTTCCTAAAGAGGCACTAACCAAGATCGGCTGAAAATAGGCCAGCAATTAAACATCCTCCGAAGCTCCAACAATATACAGGTGGTCCTCAACGTATGACCTCAAGGGAGCCCAAAAAGTTCTGTTGCGAAGTGAGACATTTGTGAAGTGAGTTTTGCCCCATTTTACGACCTTTCTTGCCACGGCTGTTAAGTGAATCACTGGAGTTGATAAATTAGTAACCTGGTTGTTCATTGAATCTGGCTTCCCCCTGGACTTTGCTGGTCAGAAGGTCTCAAATGGTGATCACGTGACCCCGGGACACTGCGACCGTCATAAATATGAGTCAGTTGCCAAGCTTCTGAATTTTAATCACATGATCACGGGGATGCTGCAAAGGTCGTAACTGTGAAAAACGGTCATAAGTCTTATTTTTAATGGCATTGTAACTTTGAATGGTCACTAAATGAACTGTTGTAAATCGAGGACTGCCTGCATTTACATGGAAAAGTCACTCTGGTATCAATGAAACTGTCCAAATCAGTGGGTTTCAAATGGGTTTCAAAGAAGTCGAAGAAAAGTACAGGTCAAAAGTCCTTGACTTACAACAGTTCATTTAGTGTGTCAGAGCGTGCACAATCTTATTGCACTGAGATAATCCAGGAGTAAACACAGTAAACAGTGGTTTGTATTAAATGGTGGTTTATCTTACACTATCTACAATATCATACACCAGGAACAACATACATACACGTGCTAATACAGCAGGATCCAACAAGCCACAATTACAGCAAAAAACGGAAGAGAGAGAACACATCAGCAGAGCCTTCCCTTTATACAAAGGCTCTTAAAGAGACACAGACCCTGCTGAGTCATTCTCATCACTACATTCCATCTTACATCTTACATTACACAAGCTGGTTAGCTGTTAAATCAATACCTGGACATAGTGACTGTTTGAGCAGCACTGAAAAAAGTGACATAGGGACATTTTTCACACTTACAACCATTGTAGCAGTCACATGATCAAAATTCGGATGCTTAACCACTGACTCATATTTATGACGGTTGCAGCGTCCTGGGGATGACGTGATTCCCCTTTTACGATCTTCTGACAAGCAAAGTCAATCAGGGAAGCCAGATTCACTTAGTAACCATGTCACTCACTTAACAACCGCAGTGATTCAATTAACAACTGTGCCAAGAAGGGTCGCAAAATGGGGCAAGTTTCATTTAATGACAGTCTCACTTAAGCAGCAGAAATTTTGGGCTCAGTTGTGGTCGTATGTTGAGGACCAAGTGTAACTTGTGGAAAAAGTCAATGCTTCTCCATGAAGCTGATCATGTGACCCCCGGGACATTGCAGCGGTCATAAGTGTGAGTTAGTTGCCAAGCATCTGAATTTTGATCACGTGACCCTTGGGGTTGCTGCAAACGGTCATAAGTGTGAAAAGCGGGCATAGGTCTATTCTTTCACTCATGTTGTAACTTTAAATGGTCACTAAACGGACTGTTGTAAGTGCTGTGAAGGATTTTGATATCTGTTGAAAAGACAGATATCTTTGATATCTTTGAAAAGACAGTTTCAGGTGAACTCCAAAATTAGTTTGACTGTTTCCAATTGTGTTTTATGAAAAACTCTAGACCAGAGGTCTTCAAACTCGGCCCTTTTATGACTCATGGACTTCAACTCCCAGAATTTCTCAGCCAGGCATGCTGGCTGAGGAATTCTGGGAGTTGAAGTCCATGAGTCATAAAAGGGCCGAGTTTGAAGACCTCTGCTTTTCTAGACTTTAGAAAGAGGGCAGAGAAGAGCAACAAAGATGATCAGGGGACTGGAGGCTAAAACATATGAAGAACGGTTGCAGGAAGTTGGTATGTCCAGTTTAATGAAGAGAAGGACGAGGGGAGACTTGATAGCAACCTTCCAGTATCTCAGGGGCTGCCCCAAAGAAGAGGGAGTCAAGCTATTCTCCAAAGTGCCTGAAGGCAGGACAAGAAGCAACGGATGGAAACTAATCAAGGAGAGAAGCAACCTAGAACTAAGGAGAAATTTCCCGACAGTGAGAACAATTAATCAGTGGAACAGCTTGTCTTTAGAAGTTGTGGATACTCCATCATTGAAGGCTTTCAAGAAGAGATTGGACAGCCATTTGTCTGAAATGGTATAGGGTTTCCTGCCTGAGCAGGGGGTTGGACTAGATGACCTCCAGGGTGCCTTCCAACTTTATTGTTGTTGTTGTTGTTGTTATGGTGATTATGATTATATTAAAAAAAGTCAAATGTTTTATAGCTTCAGCCTTATGCATTTTATCCTAAGAGTCATGGTCACTAGAATGAGATTTACTGCTCCTCTCTTTAAAAAAAACGAAAGCCCTATTCTTAGAAATACGCCACACACATGCTAAACTTGCTCTCTGCCTTTAATTTTTCAAACTGGCACACATACACCAAAAATTTTTTACAAGTTGCAATATAAATTAAAGACCAAGGGAAATAAAACTCATTTACAACGAATCTGGCACAGATAATTTGATTTCAGAAACCCCGAGAACGCAGAAAGAGAGCAAATACGGTAGCTTTCCTTTATTAATAGTAATTTTATTCAAAATTACAATTAAGGAGAGGCGAAGTGAGGAAAGGATAAAAGAAAAATAGTGCAGAAAAGGAAAAACAGAAAAGGAAAAAAAGAATAAAAATTACAGCAAGGGAAAGAAAGGAAAAGAAATACTACTGTATATACCGGTCGTCCTCAAGTTATAACCGTTCATTTAGCGACCGTTCAAAGTTACAACGGCACCGGAAAAAAGGCACTTATGACCATTTTCACACTTATGACCATTGCAGCATCCCTATGGTCACATGATCAAAATTTGGATGCTGGTTTGTATTTATGTCGGTTTGCAGTGTCCCGGGACCACGTGACCCCCCCCTTTTGTGACCTTCTGACAAGCAAAGTCAAAAGGGAAGGCAGATTCACTTAACAACTAACTTAACTAAGTTAGCGTTACTACTTTAATAAGGGTAGCGATTTACTTAACAACCGAGGCAAGAAAAGTTGTAAAGTGGGGCAAAACCCACTGAGCAAACGTCTCACTTAGCAACATAAATTCAGTTGTGGTCATAAGTCAAGGACCACCTACAAAGAAGTGACTTTCCCTTCTTCATCAAAAAAAAAAGTATAAACAATTTTAGTCACCTAGCAACCTCTCTTCAAATACAGCCTTTCCACATCCTGTCTCTTATCTGTCAAGAAATCCTTAAAGCCTCTTGGTTCAGTCTGATAAGCAAAAACCCATTAAGGGTTATTCACGATAACAACGTATCTATTTTAACCTTGATCAGATAGACTAACTTTATATTCCTTCCTCCTTCTACTTAACAATCTTGACCTTTGGTCCCTTCAAATAAGGTCGTAACACCGGATTTCTTTCCTTTTCCCTTTTTCCTTTATCTCTTCTAACCCAAAGGGGATTTTTCAAAAGGCCACTGGACCTTGTTGTTAAATGAATCCGGCTTTCCCCCATTGACTTTGCTGGTCAGAAGGTCGGAAAAGGAGATGACGTAAACGTGATCGCGTGAAGTACTAACACCACTTTACAAGGCCTTGGTAAGGCCACACCTGGAATACGGCATCCAGTTTTGGTCACCACGATGTAAAAAAGACGTTGAGACTCTAGAAAGAGTACAGAGAAGAGCAACAAAGATGATTGGGGGACTGGAGACTAAAACATATAGGGAACGGTTGCTGGAATTGGAGATGTCTAGTTTAATGAAGAGAAGGGTGAGGGGTGACATGATAGCAGTGTTCCAATATCTCAGGGGCTGCCCCAAAGAAGAGGGAGTCAAGCTATTCTCCAAAGCACCTGAAAGCAGGACAAGAAGCAATGGATGGAAACTAACCAAGGGGAGAAGCAACCTAGAACTAAGGAGAAACTTCCTGACAGTTAGAACAATTAACCAGTGGAACAACCTGCCTCCAGAAGCTGTGAATGCTCCAACACTGGAAGTTTTTAAGAAGAGACTGGACAGCCATTTGTCTGAAATGGTCTAGGGTTTCCTGCCTGAGCAGGGGGTTGGACTAGATGACCTCCAAGGTCCCTTCCAACTTCTTCTTCTTCTTCTTCTTCTTCTTCTTCTTCTTCTTCTTCTTCTTCTTCTTCTTCTTCTTCTTCTTCTTCTTCTTCTTCTTCTTCTTCTTCTTCTTCTTCTTCTTCTTCTTCTTCTTCTTATTATTATTATTATTATTATTATTATTATTATCATTATCATTATCATTATCATTATTAAACCCGGGCACTGCAACCGTCGTAAGTACATGCCAGTTGCCAAGCGTTTGAACTTTGATCATGTGACCCTGGGGATGCTGGAGGGTTGTACATTGGAAAAACAGCCATGAGACTCCTTTTTTCAACCCCCCCCAGTACTGTTATAACTTCGAACAGCCATTAAACGAATGGTTGTCAATCAAGGACCACTTGCAATGATTTTAAATAGCGTTGAGGGTCTTCAAAGTCCCGACCTGCTTTAAATTTTAGTCGTAAACCACACCGATGGCTTTCAGTCACGGCTGAAAGGCAGAACTGGGTTCCACAAGACGATTAGTGTTGCGTTCGCACACAAGATTGTGCTCCCTTGACCCGTGGCAACAGAATGAAAAGTTACAAATTTGGAAAGCCTTTGTCGCTCTGATGCAATTTCTCGGCCTTTCTCACCCGGTGCTAAAATCTCATAAGTTGATTGATGGAGGATTCGGCAAAGACAAGTGGATCAAGTCCCTCACGCAGTGCACAGCCACACTATGAAATTTTATTTATTTGATTTTCATGGGCAGAAAAACCAAAAGCTGAACTCTGGGGGATGTTACGGCTGCAGTGATTAAGACTGGGTGGAAATGGGGTTTCAAAATGGGCGAGCAAAGAAACAAGGGGGGGGCTTGTAATTTTTGTAAGGCGATGTGTCCCCTTCACGGTGACGAGCGACAGCACTGAAAAAGTCACCTTTCTCTCTGAGAATGAAGGGAAAAATGGGTCTGTCCATAAGAATTTTTCAGAAATGAATCAGAATAGAATCTGGAAGGGACCTTGGAGGTCTTCTAGTCCAGCCCCCTGCTTGAGCAGGAGGTCCTATACCATTTCAGACAAGTGACTGTCCATTTTCTTCTTTGCATCATAAGGAGTTTCACTGGGGTCCATGGTAACTTCGAACAGTGGCTAGGCGGCCCGTCGTAAGTAGAGGACTACTTGTAGTGTTGACTGCCTGCTAAACACAGGGACATCTTTGAAACAGAATGAGACACGTGAATAGATAATACTGGCCATTTGTTTGTTATTTGGCATTATGGCAGAGGTTTGTGGAATCGAAAGCAAGGTGGATGACCGCCACTATTTCTCTGGAAAATATCTGGAATTATGGAATCACTTTGGAGAAAATACGTTCAATCCATCAGATGTCTCCAGATTCAACTTTTCAGTGGCAAATCAGCTGACAGAGTCAACCTAGGAATTCAGTTCCCAATCACTGTGATCTAAATGAGTGAGGTGAATACGTCAGATATTGCGAAGAAATTGGCAGCAACAACAGAGAATCTAAGAATGCAGAGAGAACAACAGAGATGATTAGGGGACCGGAGGCTAAAACGTATGAAGAACGGTTGCAGGAATTGGGTATGTCTAGTCTAATGAAGAGAAGGGCGAGGGGTGACATGATCCAATATCTCAGGGGCTGCCCCAAAGAAGAGGAAGTCAAGCTATTCTCCAAAGCTCCTTAAAGGCAGGACAAGAAGCAATGGATGGAAACTCTCATCAAAGAGAGAAGCAACCTAGAACTAAGGAGGAATTTCCTGACAGTTAGAACAATTAAATCAGTGGAACAGGTTGCCTCCAGAAGTTGTGTGTGCTCCAACTCTGGAGGTTTTCAAGAAGAGATTAGACAAGTCATTTGTCTGGAATGGAATAGGTTGAGCAGGGGGGTTGGACTAGAGGACCTCCAAGGTCCCTTCCGATCCTATTATTCTATGTTCCCCTTCAAGCGCGTAAATCCCAAATTCTTGAAAGTACCAAGTCATAAAAGTGTCGGAGAGGCTCGGAATGCACAGAACCGGAATTCAATACCGATTATTTATTTTGCATTAAGAATGAGGAAACCACAACGAAAACCGCTGACTTTTTAACCCGCTCAGGAAGAAAAGTGGGCTTTAATGATCCCCATTAAAATCTACTCTTGATGGCAGCTGGATAAAACTTCATATTGACCAGAGCTAAAGTATATACATTCTATCGATAACGTCCAGCAATTAATATTGATCGATAAACATATCCGGTAAGCTATCGCACGCCTCTTGCGCTCACTCTTTGCAGAAATTCATCTTGGCTGAAACGTTTGGTCCTCAAAGTGACTTTGTGAGCAGTTTCCAGAATCCACAGTGGTAATTCTTTGTTCCACAGCGATAATTCTTTTTCCCCAGTGCTGTGGTAATTTTGAACGGTCGCTAAATGAACGGTTGTAAGTCAAGGACTGCTTGTAATTTGTGTCATTTGCGCCCTGATATCAGGGCATGCATCTCTGCCATTATCTGTGACAAAAATCAGCGACCACAAAAGCTAATGTGATCCTGGGCTGTATAAACAGAGGCACAGAATCAAGATCACACAAAGTAATATTACCACTTTATAAAGCCCTAGTAAGGCCACACCTTAAATACTGCAGCCAGTTTTGGTCACCACATCACAAAAAAGATGTTGAGAGTTTGGGGGAAAAAATTCAGAGAAGTGCAACTACATACGAAGAACGACTGCGGGACTTGGGTTTGGCTAGTCTAAAGAAAAGGAGAAATAGGGGAGACATGAATGATAGCAACGTTCCAGTATCTGAGGGGCTGCCACAAAGAGGAGGGGGTGTCATGTTATTCTCCAAAGCACCAGAGGGAAGGACGAGAAACAATGGTTGGAAACTGATCAAGGAGAGAAGCAACCTGGAATTAAGGAGAAACTTCCTGACAATGAGGACAATTAACCAGTGGAACAGCTTGCCTCCAGAAACCGTGGGCACTCCATCACTGGAGATTTTTAAGAAGAGACTGGACAGTCACCTGTCTGAGACGGTATAGGTTTTCCTGCTTGAGCAGGGGGTTGGACTAGAAGACCTCCAAGATCCCTTCCAGCTCTATTCTATTCTATTTTCTATTCCATTCCATTCCATATTGTCTATTCTATTCTATTCTATTCTATTCTATTCTATTCTATTCTATTCTATTCTATTCTATTCTATTCTATTCTATTCTATTCCATTCTATTCCATTCCATTCCATTCCATTCCATTCCATTCCATTTCTATTCTATTCTATTCTATTCTATTCTATTCTATTCTATTCTATTCTATTCTATTCTATTCTATTCTATTCTATTCTATTCTATTCCATTCCATTCCATTCCATTCCATTCCATTCCATTCCATTCCATTCCATTCCATTCCATTCTATTCTATTCTATTCTATTCTATTCTATTCTATTCTATTCTATTCTATTCTATTCTATTCTATTCTATTCCATTCCATTCCATTCTAAAAATCAAACTACAAGGTATAAGAGGAAGTGAATCACTTCTGATATTCTCTTAACATCACTCAGATGGTCTCCTGGCCTTTTCAGAGTGGCCAACACACAACATTTTTTATTAAGGAATAGACCAGGTGCCATTGTGTATCAGCTTCACTCTTTATGCCCTAAAGAATTGATGATCTAAAGTTCCAGCACTGTCTCCACAACTGCAAGACATCTCTGTGGTGGAAACAACAAGGATGAAGTGACCTTCAAGTTTTTCATAAAAGATGAATGGCTCAAAGTGTGCACTTGCTTATGTGTGTGTTTGTGTGTGTGTGCTTGTGTGTCACCTCTGTCCCTTTAGAGAGCCAGCAGATCTATTTACACAGACAGTGGGAGTCAATCAGAATTGCGTTTTGGGAACTCGGTAGAACATCATTTGAAAAGAGAAATATCCATTCAGAGATAAAGGCCGGGGACAACAGAAAAGGAGATGTTTGAGCAGGAGAAATTTATTAGCATCCTTCTTGAAACTGTTGTTTGGATATAGACCTTCCCCTGAGCCCATAGGGCATTTAAATCCACTAGTATTTTTCTGGTCAGTTCAAAACATGAGTCTTTCAGCCATTCACGGCTAAATATTTTGGGTCACAACACAAAAGGATTAATTTTTAATTATTTTTTTTAATAAAATAACATTCTTCAGTATTTAGCAAACAGCATGTTGTCTGGATTCACGTATTTAAAAAACAATCCGTAATAATTAGTTTCTATATTTTCATAATCAATGTTAGTTAACAATATACTTCTTAAATCTTCTCTTCACCCGATAGTCTTCTTCTTACTAATACCTATTTAATGTTACATAGTACATATCACGTTCCTTTCTCTCTAACTCATTTTTCTAGCCACTGATAAAAATTATTTTATTTTATTTTCAATGTCAATCTGTCCATTTCTGCAAATCTAAAATTTTCTTAATTAATTCTTTGTTGGCAGATTTTCATTTTTCCAATATACTATTCTTGCTGCAGTGAATACATGTAAAATTAAGTATATACGTTCTTTCTCATAGTTTCCTACTACTATGCCTAACAAAAACAATTCTGGCTTAAAATCTATATGTTTTTAGTCATTTTCTCTAAGCAGGACGTGCCCTTTTTGACGAGAATTATGCCTTTTCTTCCTCCGTTTTTCCGCAACTCACATCAAATGTGCCAGAGGTATAACCAAACAACTGAATCACTCACACACACACACACCGCACGCAAAGACACAAAAGGAACAGAAATGGGTGAAAAGCAGGACATCCCTCGTGAAAAAGTCAAAGGGATGGCTGCAACCATGGGATGGCAGCCACCATCCTGACTTTTTGGATGAGAGAAAGATCTCCGTTGCAAAAAAAAAACAAACCCCACACACAACGGAATCCGGCTGATGCTTTTTCTTACCTGTCTCTGTGTTGTCGTGTTCTGTATCGGTTAAGGTGAGGTTGGAATTGGCTCTGCTGGATAAACAGGAGCTACGGCCGGACTTGGTGCTGCGGGCCCACAACCGCACCGGGTGCTCTGGTGACATGATGGCGTCCGTTTCCGTATCGGCGTCGGAGCCAGCGCTGATGGAGTAGCTGCCGTGGGGCAGTCCTAAGTCAGTCCGGTATAAAGTCCCGTGGGGGGGCGAGACATCTTCAAAGCCCAGTTCTTGTAAAGAAAAGTTGGTTCCTGGACAGGAAGAAGAACTCAAAGCATTAGGTGACCATGTCTATGGAGATTCTCCATCATCCAAGTCATGGTTGTCCCAAAGATGCTTTTTCAGGAGGCAACTGGACTTTCTTTTTTCTCTTTGAAGAGGTTTCGTTTCTTATCCAAGAAACTTCTTCAGGTTCTGACTGAATGGTGGGTAATGGAAGGATTTATATTCCTTGCAGACAGCTGGTCATTTGCATCCTTTTAGAGAGCCGTTGAGGCCACTTGGAGGTTTATCTGTGTCCTTAGGGTCACCTGAGTGCTGCAAATGGGTGTGGAGCCTCCTTGGAACTGCGGAAAGGACTACGTTGTAGACAGGAGATAGATGACGTTGTATCCCTCCCCCTCTGTTGAGAGACGGGTGTTCAACCTGGACCTAGATGGCCTCTTTGACCCCTCTTTCAAACCAGCGGTCCTCTCTGTCCAAAATGTGGACTTTGCTGTCTTCAAAAGCAAAAACTCCAGGTGACCATTTGCACTGTTCAGGTGACGCTGAGGACCTGGGTAAAGCTCAAAATGGCCTCAATGACTCTCATAGCAAGTACTAATGACCAGATGACTGCAGGGAGTATAAATCCTTCCATTCCCCATCATCCAGTCAGAACTGAAGAAGCTTCTTGGATGAGAAGCGAAAGGTCTTCAAAGGAAAACCAAGAAAGTCCACTTGCCTCCTGAAAAAAAAAGCACCTTTGGGATTAGGTGACCATCTGTAATCAGAGATGGCACAGAAGTTCGTGTTTCCCACTTCTTGCGATATTTAACTGCATCAAGAATGAGAGCCACTTAAACGTGCAGATTGGCTGAAGTTGAACTGATCAAGCGCCCGTTGGTTTAAGCGATGCGTTCTCCATCCACAGTCCCTCTAAACACGGACACTTGTAAACCCAGCTATTTTGATTAAAACAAGGAAAATGTCATTATTTATTTATTTATAAAATAAATCTTATTTATTTAGTCATCCATTTATTTATTTATTTATTTATTTAAAGGTACATACAGCTAGTGGTCAGTTTACAACAGGGATGTTCAAACTGCAGGCCTGTGGGCCGGATGTGTCATCTGGAAGCCGCACCCACCCCCATTGCCGGCAATGGCAAAACTGTCCCGATACGTTGCGCGATGTCACGTGACGTTGCGAGTTTGACATGTCTGGTTTACAACCATTTGTTTAGTAAGGGTTCAAAGTTACAAAGGAAAAATGTGACTTATGACTGTTTTTTTCACACAACGGTTGCGGCATCCCTATGGTCACCCGATCAAAATTCGGTTTCTATTTACGACGGTTGCAGTGCCCCGTGGTCCCCTTTTTGCGACCTTCTGACAAGCAAAGTCAATGGGGTAAGTCAGATTCGCTTACCCACCATGTTCCTCACTTAACAACTGCCGTGATTCACTTAACAACTGTGGCAGGAAAGGTCGTAAAAGGGGGGGGGAAGCACACTTAACAAATGTTTCTTAACAAATGTTTCACTTAGCGGTGGAAAGTTTGGGCTGTTGTGGTCATAAGTAGAGGACTACATGTATACAGTGGTGGGATTCAGCTGGTTCGCACTGGTTTGGTAGAACTGGTAGCTAAATTTTGCTGCATTTGGAGAACCAGCTGGCTTCCAGAAGTCCAGTCTAGGCCTGGGAGGCCTGGAGGAGGCCTCCCAAGCCTAGGATGGCCCACCGGAAGTGCCTGGATGCCACTTCCGGAAGTCTGTTCTAGGCCTCGGATGCCTGGAGGAGGCCTCCCAGGCCTAGAATACCCCACCGGAAGTGCCTGGATGCCATTTCCGGAAGTCTGTTCTAGGCCTCGGATGCCTGGAGGAGGCTTCCCAGGCCTAGAATACCCCACCGGAAGTGCCTGGATGCCACTTCCGGAATTCTGTTCTAGGCCTCGGATGCCTGGAGGACGCCTCCCAGGCCTAGAATACCCCACCGGAAGTGCCTGGATGCCACTTCCGGAAGTCTGTTCTAGGCCTCGGATGCCTGGAGGAGGCCTCCCAGGCCTAGAATACCCCACCGGAAGTGCCTGGATGCCATTTCCGGAAGTCTGTTCTAGGCCTCGGATGCCTGGAGGAGGCCTCCCAGGCCTAGAATACCCCACCGGAAGTGCCTGGATGCCACTTCCGGAATTCTGTTCTAGGCCTCGGATGCCTGGAGGACGCCTCCCAGGCCTAGAATACCCCACCAGAAGTGCCTGGATGCCACTTCCGGAAGTCTGTTCTAGGCCTCGGATGCCTGGAGGAGGCCTCCCAGGCCTAGAATACCCCACCGGAAGCATGTGGATGCCACTTCCGGAAGTCCGTTCTAGGCCTCGGAGGCCCAGGCCTGCATCGAATAAAAGAATCGGTTGTTCAGGTGTTTGAATTCCACCACTGCCTTATAGCAGTAACTCGGAAGGGTGTATGGAAGGTTAAAACCACACACCAATAAAATGATTCAGGGGTCCCAACTAACTAGCCAAGGGCTACTGCCAGGCAATAAACACTCTCCATTTGCCACAAAAAGCAACGATTAAATTAATGGATCAATCATCTAGCAGAGATCATTCATGTTTGGAATCCATAATACCTGCGGGAACAGGCAGGTTTTGAAATGGCTGAAGCCTTCCATATTTGGGTCCATTTGCACGTCTGTGGTAGTGCTATTCCCCCCAAGGCAGGTACTGCCTGTTTTGTACATGTGTGCACCATCGCAACACACACACGAAAATAACAGAGCTCACGTGGTTTTCTTCAGACCAAGAAGACAAAAACAACAACAACAACCAACATGTTATACAGGTAGTCCTCAACTTATAATGGAGCTCCAAATTTCCATTGCTAAGCAAGACAGTTGCTCAGTGAGTTTTGCCCCGTTTTATGACCTATTTTGCTAAGTGAACCACAGCAGTTGTTAAGTGAATCTTGTTTCCCGCATTGACTATCCTTGTCAGAATCTGGCTGAGAAGATTGCAAACGGTGATCACATGACCCCAGGACACTGCAACCGTCACAAGCACATGCCAGTTGCCAAGTGCCTGAATTTGGACCACATGACCGCGGGGATGCTGCAATGGTCACTAAGTGCGAAAAATGGGCACCAGTCCCTTTTTCAGCCATGCTTTGGAGCTTTGATCACACTGTCCTGGCCTCAGTGTTGACCTTGCTGAAACACCTGGAGGCAAACCTGAAGGAAGCAAGGAAGTGACATAGCATTTTGAAATGCTGGGGAGCCCTTGAGGCTCCCTGAGTTTGGTGGTTTTCTTGCAGACATTTCATTACCAAACTAGGTAACTGTTGTGATTCAGGGTCAGCCTGTGGGTTCGGCAGTTGGGTCGGACGACTCAGAGGAGGAGGGGGGTGTTGAAGACCTTGCTGAGGGGGTTGAAGATCTTGCTGATGAGAGCCCTCAGCCAGGCCCCTCCCACTTGGTCACCACGGAGACCCAGCTGTGTGAGCCTGACAGTGTGGATGAAGATGACCCACAGCTGGCCCTGTTCAAGGACGCCCGACGCAGGAGGCAGTCAATTAGGAGTAAACAGAGGAAGGCAAAGGGGCTTCTCGGAAGGAGGCAGAGAGAAGCCACGCCCTGAACTCTATATAAGGGGAATGTGTGGGGAGGGCTGGTTTGCTGAAGGCAACCGCTCGGATGGTTCATGTTTCTTAAAGCTCCTGTTTCTTGGTTCGTGTCTTGTTTGTTTTTGTAGCTATAAATTTGGCAGGCGTAATTCCAGCCTCTTGCCGGTTGTAAAGGGGTTGTCCCTGCCTTTTCTGCAGGGCCGGTAGCAGGCTGGTACAGAACAGTAACGGCATCAGTGCTATGAAGGGAATGGGATTTGAAGAGGAGGAAGGGAAGGAGGAGAAGGAAGAAGAGAAGGATGGTGGGACGCTTGGTGCTCTCTGAGCTTGGTTGTTTTCTTGCAGATGTTTCATGACCCAACTAGGTAACACCATCAGTGCTAGAAGGGAGTGGAGTTTGTGGAGGAGGAGGAGGAGGAGGACTGTGGGGTCCTTGGTGCTCTCTGAGCTGGGTGGTTTCCTTGCAGACATTTCATGACCCAACTAGGTAACATCATCAGTGCTAGAAGGGAATGGGATTTGTGGAGGAGGAGGAGGTGGAGGAAGAGGATTGTGGAGTCCTTGGTGCTCTCTGAGATTAACTGTTTTCTTGCAGACATTTCATTACCAAACTAGGTAACACCATCAGTGCTAGAAGGGAGTGGGGTTTGTGGAGGAGGAGGAGGAGGAGGTGGTGGTGGAGGAGGAGGTGGAGGAAGAGGACTGTGGAGTCCTTGGTGCTCTCTGAGCTTGCTTTGTTTTCTTGCAGAAGTTTCATTACCAAACTAGGTAACATCATCAGTGCTAGAAGGGAATGGGGTTTGTGGAGGAAGAGGAGGAGGAGGAGGAGGAGGAGGAGGAGGAGGAGGAGGAGGAGGAGGAGGAGGAGGAAGAGGACTGTGGGATGCTTGGTGCTCTCTGAGCTTAACTGTTTTCTTGCAGACATTTCATTACCAAACTAGGTAACATCATCAGTGCTAGAAGGGAATGGGGTTTGTGGAGGAAGAGGAGGAGGAGGAGGAGGAGGAGGAGGAGGAGGAGGAGGAGGAGGAGGAGGAGGAGGAGGAGGAGGAGGAGGAGGAGGAGGAGGAAGAGGACTGTGGGATGCTTGGTGCTCTCTGAGCTTAACTGTTTTCTTGCAGACATTTCATTACCAAACTAGGTAACATCATCAGTGCTAGAAGGGAATGGGGTTTGTGGAGGAAGAGGAGGAGGAGGAGGAGGAGGAGGAGGAGGAGGAGGAGGAGGAGGAGGAGGAGGAGGAGGAGGAGGAGGAGGAAGAGGACTGTGGGATGCTTGGTGCTCTCTGAGCTTAACTGTTTTCTTGCAGACATTTCATTACCAAACTAGGTAACATCATCAGTGCTAGAAGGGAATGGGGTTTGTGGAGGAGGAGGAGGAGGAGGAGGAGGAGGAGGAGGAGGAGGAGGAGGAGGAGGAGGAGGAGGAGGAGGAGGAGGAGGAAGAGAAGGAGGAGGAGGAAGACTGTGGGATCCTTGGCGCTCTCTGAGCTTGATTGCTTTCTTGCAGACGTTTCATTACCAAACTTGGTAACATCATCAGTGCTGGAAGGGAGAGGGCTTAGCTGTTATGTTTATATACTAGTAGTGGCTTGCCATCAAGCATAAAGAGCATCAGGGACTCCTCAGTTCAGCCCCAAGCTATAAATATTATACTGTTGAAGGAGATATTGTATTGTTGAAGGTAGAAAAAGGGGGTTGATCCAAAACACACATACACACATACAATATGCCAATCAGCTAGTACAGAAGAGGTAGGAAGGTGTGGGTGAATCATCCACCCGTTTAATTAACTAAACCAGATTGCCAATTGTTCCAATCTGTTGGAGAACACAAAAAGCAAGCAGAAAACCAATTAATCCAAGTAATATTTCTGGCTCTTGTTAAAAACAAACAGCTATTTTCAATTCATCACCTCATGACTGAGCATAGGTTTGGACAGCCCATTGAACGTATAGAAAACTGAATTATCTGAAAAGCAGACACGGTGCTTCAACTAGATAGAATTAATCTCCCTCCCTCTGGAAACTTCACGTTTTTATTTGATCAAAAGTTCTACCGCCGCGTTGTTCAGGCCACGGGAGGAACAATGGCATGTACAATAACCCACAATGAGAACTTGCCCGTCATGGTGTCATCTCCACACTCCAAATCCCATAACACTCTTATGAGGTAGGCTGGGTTGAGCACATTGGTCTCAGATAAGCAAGGATTTTCATGACTGATAATGGACTTGATCTTAGGCCTTTCTGAGGCTGATCCAGTACATTAATCAGAAGACCACATTGCTCTAGAACAGGAGTCTCTGAACTTGGCACCTTTAAGACTTGTGGACTTCAACTCCCAGAATTCCTCAGCCAGCGTGCCTGGCTGAGGAATTCTGGCAGTTGAAGTCCACAAGTCATAAAAGGGCCAAGTTTGAAGACCACATTGCTCTAGAACAGGGGTCTCTAAACTTGGCACCTTTAAGATTTGTGGACTTCAACTTCCAGAATTCCTCAGCCAAGCGTGCCTGGCTGAGGAATTCTGGCAGTTGAAGTCCAGAAGTCATAAAAGGGCCATGTTTGAAAACCACATTGCTCTAGAACAGGGGTCTCAGAACCTGGCAACTTTAAGACTTGTGGACTTCAATTCCCAGAATTCCTCACCCAGCTTTATACTGGCTAGGAATTCTGGGAGTTGAAATCCACAAGTCTTAAAGTTGCCAAGTTTGGAGAATCCTGTTCTAGAACATACAGCCAAGAAATAGAAATTAGTTTTACTTCCGGTTTCTGGGAAAACCCGCCCATTGTGAACAATGGGTTCACTTAATGACATTGGTGTTTGCTTAATGACACCCAACCCCCCAACTCCCCCTCAAAAAAAGTTGGTGAAATCGCATGTGGTCATGCGATGACCTGCTTAACAACCGGCATGACCTACAACTGTAATTCCATGCTCATTTATGGCCATTAGTTGAGGACTGCCTGTATTTATTTTTCTTTTCTTTTTTCTTTCTATCTCTCTCTTTCTTTTTTTGTCAAATTTAGAGACCACACATCTTACTTACAGAGTATTGCTTTTCTTTTTCCTTCCTTCCTTCCTTCCTTCCTTCCTTCCCTTTCTTTCTTTCTTTCTTTCTTTCTTTCTTTCTTTCTTTCTTTCTTTCTTTCTTTCTTTCTTTCTTTCTTTCTTTCTTTCTTTCTTTCTTTCTTTCTTTCTTTCTTTGTCAAATTTAGAGACCGCACATCTTACTCACAGAGGATTGGAATTTAATATGAGTAAATGGTGTAGATAAGCCAGAGATAAAGAAATTGTCTTAGTCATGAAAGCCAGCTGGGTGACTTTGGGCCAATCACCAGGTGACGGTGAGTTCTAGTCCTGCCTTAGGCATGAAATCCAGCTGGGTGACTTTGGGCCAGACCCTCTTTCACTCAGCCCAACCTATCTCACAGGGTTGTTGTGGAGAAAACAGGATGAAGATATAGTTAGACATGTTCCCCGCCTTGAGTTGTTTGTAAAAATAATAAAGGCGGGTAATAAATAAATAAATAATTTAGAGGAAAAAGTTCAGAGTTGTGGAAATTTCAGTAGGAACCACCAGCCTTTTTCTTCTTCTTCTTTTTTTTAGGGTGTTCATTAACACAAAGTCCTTCTAGAAAATCTATGTCTCTCTTTCCTGGGACTTTCAGCATCCTCAACTGAAGTTTGAGTTGCTGTTTAGGAGAAAAAATCCTCCCTCCTCTCTCATTCCTTTGAGTTTCCTGTTTCCTTCACTCTCTTTTCACAATCTCTCACACCTAGATGGCAGCAGCTGTCTTCACTAAACTGTCTGTCTGTCTCTGCCTCTCTCTTTCCAAAACATTTTTATTGCTTTTCTGTACCTATACAAATACAGGTAGTTTTTGACTTACAACCACAAACTGCGCCCCGAATTTCTGTTATTAAGTGAGGCAGATGGTGAGTTTTTGCCCCCTTTTTATGACTTTTCTTGCCATGTACGTTCAGTGAATCACTGCAGTTGTTAAATCAGTTAACATGGTTGTTAAGTGAAACTGGCTTCCCCATTGTCAGAAGGTCGCAAAAAGGGATCACATGTCTCCATGGACACCGCAACTGTCATAAATGTGAGTCGTCACCATCCAAATGTAAACCACATGGCTATGGGGAATTTAAAATCTAAACAAGAGATGGAAAATCAAGGTATTGATCTATCATGCAAGTTAGATACGATAAAGATGTCAAACTGTATGGATTTTATAAAGAACAGACTTTGTTTGATCAGACATTATTAACTTCTGATGAGAAATTAGTTAAGAAAATCTATAACTTTTTATTGACTTTGAAAATGGAAAATGAACAAGTTAGAGAAACAATGACAACACGGGCAAAGAATTTTGGATATCATATAGATTTAGAAAAATGACAAAATTTGTGGGGGGAAAATTATAAATTGACAATGTCAACTTACAAAGAAAATTTATATAAAATGTTTTATAGAGGGCACTTGCCACCAGCAAGATTAGCAAAAATGTTTAAAAAATATGTCAAATAGATGTTGGAAATGTAAACACAAGTCGGGTACTTACTATCATGTATGGTGGACATGTGTTAAAGTAAAGAGGTATTGGACAAAAATGCACACTTGGCTAGAAAAGATGTTGGGAAAACATGTAGATTTTAAACCTGAACTTTTCTTATTAGGTATAATGCCAGAAAAGATTGATAAACAAAGTATATATTAGATTTTACATGTGATAACAGCGGCAAGAATCATATTCGCACAACACTAGAAAAATGAAGAAATACCACCCAGAGGAAGAAATAATTTAAAAAAAAATACTAGAATGTGCGGAAATGGACAGACTTGCTTTGAGGTTGAAAGAAAAAGAAGAAACAGAATACTTTCAAACTTGGGACTTATTTTATCAGTGGCTGGAGAAAAGAATAAAGGATTAGGAATCAAAATTGTATTAGCGAATGATAAACTCAGACAACACGATTGTTGAAGAAGTACTGCTGAATTGTATGAAAAAAAGTAATAAAACCTTTGTAAAAAAAATAATCACGTGACCATGGGGATGCTGCAACAGTCGTAAGTGTGAAAAATGAGTCGCTTTTTTCCCAGTGCCATTGCAACTTTGAAGGGTCACTAAGTGAACCATTGTTAAGTCGAGGACTATTTATATCTTTTTAACGAGGCAAGTAGTTGCTTTAGTTTGGCGAGATTTCTGTCCATAGATGAGGAACCGTTAAGGCAGGAGTAGGCAGCCTTGGCTCTTTTATGACTCGTGGACTTCAACTCCCAGAATTCCTCAGCCAGCATGGCTCAGCTTGGAAACCTCTCCCTTTCCCCTCAGCATGGCTGGCTCAGGAATTGTGGGAGTTGAAGTCCACTAGTCATGAAGGGGCCAAAGTTTCCCCCATGCTGGCTGAGGAATTCTGGGAGTTGAAGTCCACGAGTCATAAAAGAGCCAAGGATGCCTACCCCTGAGTTAAGGAAACTGCTAAGAAGTAACTCCGCACGTCTTTCTAGATTTGGGGACCCCCACAATCGTGGCTTCTTTAATCTTCTCAATCAGACACGCCACAGGCCGGCTATTAAAAAGAAAATGCTGCTTTATTGGTTTGAGTAGCTCCCACCTACCTGATCGACAGTACTCGTCTGCTTCTTGGGGTACCATGTCTTTAACCCGATTGCCGTAGATCATTCTGGAATCCTGGTCATAAGCTTTCAGAGTCTCGCTGGAGCTATATGACTTCTGGGGGATTTTGCTGTCCTCGCTCTCTGCGGAGGAGCTGGTGTAGCGGCGTTCAGCATCGCAGCGTTTGGTCAAAGAACGGTACGGCTTCCTGTCTTTCACATCCATGGCCCTCTGATCGGTCTCTTCCACGTCAACGAAACGGGATCTGGGAGGCAATCTGATCAAAATGTCCTGGAAAAGTGAAAGTCACAGCTGAGGCTGGTGTTGTAGCAAACATCATGCATCTAAGCAGTGCTTTTTTTGTAAAAGAAAAAGGTGCCGGAACTCACACATCTCATACAACCCACCTTGCCTACCCTACAAGGTTCCATCCAAAAAAGGTGCCGGAACTCCGTTCTGAGTGTTCTATGAGAAAAAAAGCCCTGCGTCTAAGATTCTTCAGGAGGCAACTGGATTTGCTTGCCTTTTTTTTTTGAAGACGTCTCACTTCTCTTCCAAGAAGCTTCTTCAGGTTCAGACTGAATGGTGGGGAGTGGAAGGATTTATACTCCCTGCAGACAGCTGGTCATTTGCATCCTTTTAGAGAGTCGTTGAGGCCACCTGGAGATTTTCTGTGTCTTCAGGGTCGCCTGAGTGGTGCAAATGGGCGTGGGGGGGTCTCCTTGGAACTACTGAAAGGATCGTGTGTGGAGCTGTGCTTTCTGCAGGATGATTCTGCAGTTCTACAACACAATCCTTTCAGCAGTTCCAAGAAGGCTTCACACCCAATTGGACCACTCAGGTGACCCTGAGGACACAGATAAAACCTCCAGGTGGCCTCAAGGATTCTCTAAAACAGAGGTGTCAAACCGTCGGCCCACGGGCCGGATGCGTCATGCCGAAACCATGCCCACCCCAGCTCCGGCAATGGGGAAGAAGTTGAGATACACTGCGACATGTCACATGACGTGGCGGGTTTGACACCCCTGCTCTAAAAGGATGCAAATGACCAGCTGTCGGCAAGATATATAAATCCTTCCATTCCCCACCATCCAGACAGAGCTGAGGAAGCTTCTTGGATGAGAAGTGACATGTCTTCAAAGAAAAAAAGAAAGAAAGTCCAGTTGTCTCCTGAAAAAAGCACCTTTGGGACAACCCTGACCTGGATGACTGAGAATCTCCATAGACAATTCATCTAAGAAGGTTAATTACATCCATTAAGGACCATTGATCCATGATGTTCACCAACTGAGAGCCCACCAGCTCAGGCACCAAGCCAGAAAGCAGGGGGCTGTGAGTTCTAGTCCCGCCTTAGGCATGAAATCTGAATGGGTGACTATGAACCAATCAGCAGGAGAGGTTGAGTTCTAGTCCCGCCTTAGGCATGAAATCTAAATGGGTGACTATGAACCAACCAGCAGGAGACAATAAGTTCTAGTCCTGCCTTAGGCAGGAAATCTGGCTGAGTGACTTTGGCCAATCAGCAGGAGGCAATGAGTTCTAGTCCTGCCTTAGGCATGAAATCTGAATGGGTGACTATGAACCAATCAGCAGGAGACGTTGAGTTCTAGTTCCGCCTTAGGCATGAAATCTGAATGGGTGACTATGAAGCAATCAGCAGGAGACAATAAGTTCTAGTCCTGCCTTCGGCACGAAATCTGGCTGAGTGACTCTGAGCCAATCAGCAGGAGACTGTGAGTTCTAGTCCCGCCTTAGGCATGAAATCTGAATGGGTGGCTATGAACCAATCAGCAGGAGGCGATGAGTTTTAGTCCCGCCTTAGGCATGAAAAACAGGCTGAGTGACTTTGGGCCAGTCCCTGTGTCTCAGCCTAACCCACCTCACAGGGTGGTTGTTGTGGGGAAAATAGGTGTAGCGAGGCGTGTTGGATATGTTCGCCACCTTGAACTGTTTGTGAAAATAAAGCAATAAACTGACAGGAGCACTCCACGGTTTCCAAGAGAATACAAATATCCTCCCTGATATGCCCAAGAACTCTGTACGTGCAACAGAACCAGGGACCATCTGCATGAATGCAAAGGAACTGGTCAACCAGAAAACTGTATTAATTGTGAGCATCAAACTCCTTTCTCTGCATTATCCAGCACCTATGAAGGACGGCTCCATAAATCCATTTTATTCCTGCAGACAAAGACCCACATACACATACAGTAAAAGTAGGACTAAACTCAAACAGCAATAGGACAAGAGCAATGCAGTGTGTTATAGTAGCATCAGTCCTACAAGTGAACAATGTAAAACAGCACAACACAGCAAAAGTACAAAAGAATTAAAGCTAAGTACAGTAAGAACATAAAACGCTAAGCCAAAATCTTAGCCCTAAGTCTAGGGGAGGGAATATCTAAACTACAAGTGGTCCTCAACTTATAACAACAACAGAGCCCAAAATTTCTGTCACTAAGTGAGACAGTTGTTAAGTGAGCTTTCCCCCATTTTACGACCTTTCTTTTGTTTGTTTTTTATTAAAAAATTTTACAAAAACAAAATTTTACAATATATCCCCAAATCCCCCCCACCCCAAACCCGCCCACTTCCCCCCCCCACTTCCCAGAGCTAAATACAGGATTATAGTTACAATAACCATATTCTAAATAAAAATTATGCATAATATACAATTAACCAAATTCATAATGTGCTTTAACTCCCCTTTAACATAACTACAAACAAAGTACCAATAACAATATCCCACTAAAATCTACTCATAAGCTAAATGGAACTTTTTAGTCCCATATTTGTTCTGAATATAATTTATCCATCTCCTCCAAACTGAAATATATCTTTCCTGTGAATGATCTTTCAAATAAGCAGAAATCTTAGACATTTCTGTAAGATTCGAAACTTTAAACACCCATTTTTCTATAGTAGGCAGACTATCCTTCTTCCAATATTGTCCCACCAGTAACCGTGCTGCTGTTATCATATTCAACATCAAATTAGTTTCTTTAACATCACAATCTACAACGATACCCAATAAAAACAATTGCGGAGAAAACTTTATCTTTCTCTTAAAAATCTTTTGAATGTTCCACCAAATTTTGGTCCAAAAAGCTTTTATGTTTCTACAAGTCCACCACATGTGAAAATAGGTAGCTTCTGAACTACCACATCTCCAACATTTAGACTGTAAATTAGGATACATGTTGGACAACTTCTTGGGATCCAGATGCCATCTATAAAACATTTTATAAATTTTTTCTCTTAAGTTTTGAGCCTGAGTAAATTTAACATTTCTGACCCAAATTATCTCCCAGGTGTCCAACGAGATTGGTTCCTGAATATTTTGTGCCCACTTTATCATACAGTCTTTAACCAGTTCCGTTTCCGAATCCAATTCAATTAAAGCATTATATATCCTCTTTATATGTGCACAATTTAAATCTCTATCTCTTGCCATAGTTGTTAAGTGAGTCGCTGAAGTTGTTAAGTTAGTAACACAGTTGTTAAATTAATCTGCCTTCCCCATGGACTTTGCTTGTCAGAAGGTCGCAAGAGGGGAACACATGACCCTGGGAAGCTGCAACCGTCATAAATATGAGTCAGTTGCCAAGCATCAGAATTTTGATCAGATCACCACGTGGATGCTGCAGTGGGCGTTAGGTGTGAAAAACGGTCGTAAGCCACCGTTTTCTGTGCTGTTGGAACTTTGAACAGTCGCTAAGCAAATGGTTATAAAGCCAGGACTACCTGTCATAAGCGTGAAAAATCTATTTAATTTAAAAATGGGGAAAAAATGAACATTTAGAGCAGTGATCCTCAAACTTGGCAACTTTAACATGTGTGGACTTCAACCTCCCAAACGCACTCGGCACATGTTATTATTATTATTATTTATTGCATTTATATACCGCCCTTTCCCTGAGGACTCAGGGCGGTTTACAGGGAGTTAAAAAACAACTATACAAAAGTTAAAACCCAATTTAAAACATATTAAACAAGCCCTGTACTATTAAAAAACCCCAATTAAAATGAATATCTCCTCAGCCTGGGCCCGAGAGCTCAAAGAGCCAGGTCTTCAGGCCCCGGCGGAATGATCGGAGGTCGGGAACAGTCCTCAGCTCCACCGGCAGCTGGTTCCAGAGGGCAGGCGCCCCCACTGAGAAGGCCCTATCCCTGGGTGTCACCCGCCGGCAATCTCTTACCGGCGGGACCCTGAGCAGACCCTCCCTGTGGGAGCGCACTGGGCGAAGGGCGTTTGATGCCGGCAGCAGGTGTTCCCTCAAATACCCCGGACCCAGGCCATGTAGGGCTTTATAGGTGATAACCAGCACCTTGAATTTCACCCGGAGGGCAACCGGAAGCCAATGCAGCTCGCGGAGTAGAGGTGTTACATGGGAGTATCGGGAAACCCCCATTACAACTCGCGCGGCCGCATTCTGCACCAGTTGAAGCCTCCGAGTGGTCTTCAAGGGCAGCCCCATGTAGAGAGCGTTACAGTAGTCCAAACGGGAGGTCACAAGCGCATGAGTAACTGTGCGTAGGGCGTCTCGGTCCAGATAGGGACGCAACTGGCGCACCAGGCGAACCTGTGCAAAAGCCCCCCTGGTCACGGCTCCTATGTGATCTTCAAAATTGAGCCGTGAGTCCAGGAGGACGCCCAAGTTGCGAGCCCTATCAACGGGGGGTAACACCTCACCCCCCATCGTTAGAGGTGGAATAACTTGGTTAACCCGAGATGCTGATATGCACAGCCACTCAGTCTTGGCGGGATTGAGACGAAGCCTGTTTCTCCCCATCCAGACCTGAACCGCCTCCAGGCACCGGGACATCACGGAGAGGGCATCGCTGGGTTGGTTCGGGGTGGAAAGAAAAAGTTGGGTATCATCAGCGTACTGGTGATACCCCACCCCGAAGCCACGAATGATCTCGCCCAGCGGCTTCATATAGATGTTGAACAGGAGAGGCGAGAGAACCGACCCCTGAGGGACTCCACAAATGAGAGGCCTCGGGGCGGATCTCTGCCCTCCCGTCAACACCGACTGCGAGCGGCCCTGGAGGTAGGAGGAGAACCACCGTAAAATGGTGCCTCCCACTCCCAACCCCCTGAGACGCCGCAGCAGGATACCATGGTCGATGGTATCGAAAGCCGCTGAGAGATCTAATAGGACCAGGACAGAGGAGCAACCCCTGTCCCTTGCCCTCCAGAGATCATTCACCAGCGCGACCAATGCCGTCTCCGTGCTGTGTCCGGGCCTGAAACCCGATTGGTACGGGTCCAGATAATCAGTTTCCTCCAGGAACAGAGGGAGCTGATGCGCCACCACACTCTCAACAACCTTCGCCAGAAAGCGAAGGTTGGAGACTGGACGGTAGTTGTCTAAAACAGCCGGGTCCAAAGCAGGCTTCTTGAGAAGGGGTCTCACCACCGCCTCCTTCAAGGCGGCAGGGAAGACACCCTCCTTCAGAGAAGCAGTTATTACTGCATGGAACCAGCCTCGTGTTCCCTCCCGAGCCGCATAAGCTAGCCAGGAGGGGCACGGATCCAACAAACAGGTGGTGGTGCTCAGTCTCCTCATGATCCTGTCCACATCATCAGGGGAAACAGGGTCGAACTCAGTCCAGATAACGTGCTCAAGACCGCCTGATTCCTCCACATCAGACTCTGCCCAGTCAGAGTCCAGGCCGGTCCGGATCCGAGCGATTTTGTCCGCCAGATGATGACTAAACTCCTCGGCTCGTCCCTGCAAGGGATCCTCTCTCACCTCCTGGTTAAGGAGGGAGCGAGTCACCCTAAACAGGGCGGCCGGGCAATTATCTGCGGACGCGATAAGTGCGGCAAAGTAGTTAGACTTCGCCGTCCTTATCGCCGCAAGATAAGACCTTATAAAAGTTCTTAACTGCAATCGGTCGGATTCGGATCGGCTGGATCTCCAACCGCTCTCTAGACCTCGTCTCCGACGCTTCATCTCCCGGAGCTCCACAGAGAACCATGGGGCCCAACGGGATCTGCGCCGGGTCAGAGGTCGCATGGGTACAACGCAGTCAAGTGCCCTGGTGGCTGCCGTTTCCCAGGCCTCCACCAGGGCATCGACTGGGCTGTGGGTAAGGGTGATAGGTATAGGCCCAAGCGCCCTCTGGAACCGATCTGGGTCCATTAGGCGCCTGGGGCGGAACCACCTGGTCGGCTCCGCCGCCCAGCGGCAGGGGATGGCATGACGGAAAACTAGCCTCAGGAGGTGGTGATCTGACCATGACAGAGGGGTGATGGACGGGGAGCCCCCTCCCAGATCCTCCAACCACTGTCCAGACAGGAATACCAGGTCGAGAGTATGATCCCCCACATGAGTCGGGCCCTCAATAACCTGGGTCAGGCCCATGGCTGTCATGGAAGCCATGAACTCCCGAGCTAACTCCGACGACCCTCCCAGTGACGGCAGGTTGAAGTCACCCAGGACTATAAGCCTGGGGAACTCCACCGCCAACCCTGAGAGGGTGTCGAGCAGCTCAGGCAGGGCTGTTGCCACACAGCTGGGCGCCAGGTATGTAAGCAACAAACCCAACTGAACCCGAGAACCACATCTCAAGAGGAGGGATTCGCTCCCGGCCATCTGGACAATGGTGGCCTCCCGGGGACACAAAGTCTCCCGAATAACCACTGCCACCCCACCACCCCTGCCCTGAGCCCGTGGCTGGTGCAGCACCCGGAAACCTGGCGGGCATAACTCGGTGAGAGGGACCCCTCCCTCCGAACCCAACCAAGTTTCCGTGATGCACGCTAGATCCGCACCTTCCTCCTGGATGAGGGGAGCTTTGTTAACTACGGATCTAGCGTTAAAATAGACCAACCTGAGCTCAGGGGCCTGATCACCCTCATCCCCGGGTAAGAGGGTGCTAACCGGAGGGTCGGAGCGCGCCACCGCTCGGAGATAGCGGGGGCGCGATCCCAGGTGTTGATATGGCCCTCCGCGCAAACACCTGCTGCCATTCCCTATCGCCGTGGGGATTTGAAGCCCCACCCCCACATTCCCAGAACCAGCAGCCACCCCCCCCGACCCCGTCCCGTCAGGACCTCTAACAGGTCCAGACTGAGTGCCGGTTAAAGATTCCCTCCCTCCCCTCCCCTCCCTCCCCCTCCCTAACCTTTTAAAATAACCGGCTAAAAATTTTATCAGGGGCCTCTTAGCACGTTTCCACTCGAGGCCCCTAGTTAAGCCCAGCCACCTCTCGGAACCCCGGCAATTGGGTCCGTCATCAAGGGGAATGTTAGCAAAGAAGGCTGGTCGTATCCAGGAGGGAGAAACCCCTCTGAGGGCGCACAAGTCCGATCCTGAGTACTGTACGCGAGCCATAAGATGGAACTGTCCATATGAGCCATTGTTCACAAATGGGGTCAAAAGTTGTTAAGCTGATGAGATGTTAGTTCAGATGTAAAAAACATTAAGTCCGGAACATGTCTTCATCCAGCAGTCTGCCAGTCCGGCTCTGCTCTCACCTGAGCCGGTCCAGACAAGAGCCCATGACTGTCCTCTCACCTAGCCATGAAATCCAGCCTGGGATGGATAAGGGCAGCGTTGCTGGGGAAGCAAAAGTCCACCTTGCTAGTCTCTCACACCAGCAGGGGATTGATAGCCAGTCCAGAGCCGCCCTCTCACCACGGCCTGTCCTAGACTCCTTCCGGAACATCATAGGGAGGTCACGGGAACAGGAGAAAAAATGTCCCAAATCCTGTTCCAGCATCCAGTCCATCTTAGAAAGTAGCAAGGAGATCATCCAGCACACTAAATCCATTTCTAGGGCTGCAGGGAGCTCAGTTATAAATGTCAAATGCTCAGATTCAAGCAGCCAAATCTCCATCGTCCTCTGAGAAAAAGGAGACAGAAAAGTCTCTCCCATAGCCTCCACGCCGAGACGGGAATCCGCAGCCATTTTATAAGCGGAAAGGCCAGGAGCAACAGACAGGAACAGGGAGATCCACACGGCTGCAGACGGCGCCCACCAACCGAGTTCAGGCGCCTGATAATCCATCCAGAGGTCCGCAGCAGGATCCTAGGCTGCCGAAGTCATCTCAATCTGAGAAGCTTCCCCAACGCCCGAGGAAGGGAGAGCGAGCAATCGGTTCTAACCAGCACAGCGCCTGACAGCTGATCCAGAGCACCAGCTGATCGGCGGCAAGCTACAGGCCGCCCGGCCGCTGCCGCTGCCGCTTCTACTTCTCGGGGGGGGGGGGAAAGGCTCCACACCGCGAAACGGTGCTAGCCTGTTGTTCCTACACCCCCCCTCCGAATATGCCCTTCGGCTGGGCTTTCGTGAACCTCACCAATCCCCATTGTGTAGGCTCACCGCAGAGCTCAACGAACGCCGCCCGTGGTCGCCGCCATCTTGGGCAAAAAAAAAAAAAAAAAACCCAAGAAAGTTTGATTTACACCTTAAAAATCAAGAGTTAAAAGGTTGTGGGCTAGGAATAGCCATTTTGGATTACTAGCGCTTAAAATGCTTATAAGCTTGGGCACAAAAACAATATCTAATCTCAGCAAGATGGCCATGCATGAAGAAGAAAACTTTCAAGTTCTACTCTAAGGAGGACCAGGGAAAAATGGCAAAACTAAACATCAGATCCTCATAAACTCTTTGCTTTTAGGATTGTCTGAGCATGGCCGACTGATAAAATTAGAGCCTTGGTGGAGCAGTGGGCTAATGCCTCCTTAAGTAACACCAGCTGCCTGCAATTAGTGCAGGTTCGAGTCCCACCAGGCTCAAGGTTGACTCAGCCTTCCATCCTTCCCAGGTAGGTAAAATGAGGACCCAGATTGTTGGGGGCAATTAAGCTGACTTTGTAAAAATGCCGCTTGGGTGTGTGTGTGAAAGCCCTAATAAGCAGGCATATACATAGAATGAAGGCTACTGCTAAGCTTGTAAGCCGCCCTGAGTCTTCGGAGAAGGGCGGGATATAAATGGAATTAAAATAAAAAAAATAAAATAAAAAATAAAAATTATTTATCTAACTGTATTAGCAACGTATCGCCCGTTCTGCAGCTTGCTAAACCGCATTGGCTTTTATCAGCCGTAACTTTTTAAAACGCAAGCCTTTAAATTTAATAAAAGAAACAAATCAAAGTAAGCAGCGGCAAAAACAGCTGTCATTACCTCAGGAAGACTCACAATAACAGTCAACTGAACCAAATAAATTAAAATGGAAAGCAACTAAGAGAGGTGCTTTAGTCAAATTAGCTTAGTCAAAAAGCTGGTTCAAATAATAAGAGTTTTTTTTTAAAAAAATAAAAATGCTTATGTAAATACTACTACAGGAAGTCCTTGACGTAGGACCACAATTGTGACTGGGATTTTTGTGAAAAGTCGAGCACCACGGGACCGAATCTCATTTTCCAGCCATTTTTACAGTGGTTGTTAAGCAAATTGCTGAGGTCATTAAGCAAAGCGGAGGGAAGTGAAGTAAATCATATGGTTGTTAAGTGAATCCACTTTCCTGAATGGGCGGGTTTTCCAAAAACCCGACAAACAAATACTGGAAACTGACAGGAAAAAAAAAAAAGGCCAGAAACCAGGTTTTTTTTTTTTTTTTAAAAAAGACACACAAATTGCAATTACATGTCTATGGGATGCTGCAACTGGTCGCAAATGAAAACTGGTTGCCCGGCAACCTAACTGTGATCATGTGACCTTGGGGAGGGAGGGTGACATTTTGCTAATCCCCTTTTCTGAGGCCGCTGTAATTCTGGACCATTGTTAAATGAATGGTCATAAAGCGAGGACTATCTGTAAGACGTGGGCTGCACAAACATCCAAGAAGCTGGGGATCACTACAAAAAGATCTCTTATTTTACTATAGGATATGTCAGTTGCTCTAATATCAGAAGTGCTGCATGACCCCCCCCCCAAAAAAAAAAACATGAGCTTACTAAATAAAACATCATCCTTTGCAGTTCAAAGGGATCCAATTAAACGAAATATTTAACTGAGTAAGCTTCAGTGAACATTTAGCAGCCTTAATACTTTAATGTTAATGTTTCCTATATTAATCTATGCAAGTGGCATTTGGTTTGGTCATGATCGTAATTAGGATGGAAGCATTATTTCTATTTATAAAGACTGGAACATATGCTGCTTTTTAGTGCAGGATTTTTTTTTCCCCCTGGCTTTTGACCTATTAACAAAACTGAACAGAAATTCTTCCTCTGGGTGCGGGTTTCCACCAATTCAAGGATTTATACGAGGCAAGGAAGATTCTCTTGTGTCAGAATCTACTACAGTTAATCCTTGCCTTTCATTTAACGACCGTTTGAAGTTATGGCGGTGCTCGGACAAACCAGGTCCATGGGGAAGCCAGATTCATTTAACAAGCGTGTGACGGATTTAACCACGGCGGTGATTCACTTAGCAGCTGTGGCAAGAAAGGTCGTAAAATGGGGCAAAATTCGTTTCACAGCTGTCTTGCTTCGCGACGGAAATTTTGGGCTCCGTTGAGGTCGTAAGTCGAGGACTACCTTAAAACAGAGAATACCAAGGGAACTATTTTTGTGGTATGTTCGCTTTTGAACCCTGCACTCCAGCTGTGACTTACTCTCAAAATGATCTTTCTAACTGCCTCCTGTGTCCACATCTGAGGTCAAGGGCCTCATTTCAGACCCCGAGACTGGAAAAATCCAGAAGAAGATTTTTATCCCTCTGGAATTAAGAGGGCGAATAAGAAGCTGGAAAGTTCCCGAGGTGACTGATTAAACTCTTGACTTCTGTCTGGTCCTCCAATATTTTAGCTGAGAAATATTCTTCCTAGCCTAGCTCTAGGGGACCCCTGTTTGCAGCCCTCGGCAATTTTGCAACTGGCTTTGATCTAATTCCAAAGGAGAAGGTGTGGGGAAAACAAAGAGGATCTTCTTAGATCAAAGGTTGCTTCTTCTCATCCAGTCCTTCCATCCCAAGACTGTTCTGACAGTCAGATAATCCCCTTGGCGATATCTCTCTGCAGTTGTCACTGTTCGCAGAGGGGCAAACAGGGGTGTAATCTGGTCTTCTATTATTGCATTACATTGCATTGCATTGCATTGTACTGTACTGTACTGTAAGGTAAAGGTAAAGGTTCCCCCGCACATGTGTGCTAGTCGTTTACGACTCTAGGGGCCGGTGCTCATCTCCGTTTCAAAGCCGAAGAGCCAGTGCTTGTCTGAGGACGTCTCCGTGGTCATGTGGCCGGCATGACTAGACGCCAAAGGCGCACGGAACGCTGTTACCTTCCCACCATAGTGGTCCCTATTTTTCTACTTGCATTTTTTACGTGCTTTCGAACTGCTAGGCTGGCAGAAGCTGGGACGAGTAACAGGCGCTCACTCTGCTACGCGGCACTCGGGATTTGACCCGCCAAACTGCCGACCTTTTGATTGACAAGCTCAGCGTCCTAACCCACTGAGCCACCGCGTCCCTTCACTGTACTGTATTTATTTAGTTTTATTTTATTTTATTAGACTTATATACCGCCCTTCTCCCGTAGGACTCAGGGCGGTTCACAAGGTTTTTATAAAAACAATACAGCAAATTACAAAAATTAAAAACAATTAAAATGATTACATTAACCTTGAAATAAAAACCCCAATTAAAATACAATTGAAACCCCAGTTAATACTCTCAGTCCAGGCCAGAAAGCTCAAAGAGCCAAGTCTTCAGGTCCCGGCGGAATGAGCGAAGGTCAGGGGCAGTCCTAAGCTCTACAGGTAGCTGGTTCCAAAGGGCCGGCGCACCCACAGAGAAGGCCCTCCCCCTGGGTATTGTCTGCCGGCAATCTTTTACCGGCGGTACCCTGAGAAGGCCCTCCCTGTGGGAGCGCACAGGACGAAGGGAGCTTGAGCTTGATTATATTGTAATATAATACATTATAGTATCTACATGTATATTATATATTATGTAGAACTAAGCAGGAATTTCTTGAGGGTTACAACAATTAACTAGTGGAACGGCTTGCCTTCAGAAGTTGTGAGTGCTCCATCACTGGAGGTTTTTACATAGACACCTGACAGCCACTTGTGTGGAATGGTATAGGATCTCCTGCCTGAGCAGGGGGCTGGACTAGAACAGGGCTTTTCAAGCTTTTCACCCACTATACCACTTTTAGGATATGGCAACATCCGAGTACCACCAGTCGCCTAGCAAGGGGTCAAAAACTTGATGACCAAAAAAAAAGTACAACAGTTCGCTTAGTGACTGTTCGAAGTTACAACGGCACTGAAAAAAGTGCCCCCCCAAGCCACAGCCGAGCAAGACGCCTGCCTGCCCGCCTGGCGGCGCTCTTCCTCCGGTCTGAGGTCTTCATTGTTGTGAGCATTTCTGTTGAGGATTGGCAGCGGGGGTGGGGTGGGGGGGTTGGTTTTTATTCCCCCCCCGTCTGCTGGGTGGTTGCAGCAGGTTTTGGTCACTTCACATGACCCTGGGACACTGTGACCGTCATAAATATGAGTCAGTTGCCAAGCAACCAAATGTAAATCACAAGACCCTGGAGATGCTGCAACTTTCCAGCTGATCAGCGCTTCTTCTGGGCTCAGAAGTGCCAGGATCAGTGCCGAACTCTGGCAGGAGCCTGGCGCTGATCCTGGCGCTTCCGCTGAACCCTGACAGCCCTGCAGCTCCAGCCGTCTCTCACTCAGGCTTGTGCGGTGCTGCCACCGGTTCAGCTCATTCCCCTCCCCCGTTATCACTTTTCTACGATGGTCGCGTACCGCCTGCCAGGTGCCAACGTACCACAGGTGGTACCCGTACCACTGATTGAAAAGCCCTGGACTAGTAGACCTCCAAGGTCCCTTCCAGCTCTGCTATTTTGTTATTCTGATTTCTTACATTAGCATCACTGAATAGGAAAAGTGGGAAACACTTGCAACTCCTGCTTAATAAAGTTTTCAAGCAGGAGTGGGTAAGTAAGAGCCTGTTATATAAAAGCAATCATTGTAAAAATATAAAAAAAATAATTTATATAAATGAAAAACCCTCCAAATGTTAAAATATTTGCTTGAAAGAGGATGTAATAAGATGACAGATGATAATCTAGACAGACAGACAGATAATACATAGTCGATAGCTAACTAACTAGATAATAGATGATGTTGATAGACAGATACAGATATAGATAGACAGATTCAGATAGGTAGACAAGTGTTGTGTAGTGAGTTCATTGCGCAGGAATGAAGACGAGGCAAGTGAGTTCAGCAATGGTCATGTTTATTTGCTTGCAGGATCTGAACTGAGGAACTGAGCTGCAGCCTGCAGCAATTTATAGCCTGGCCCCCTAGGCGGCAGCCAATGGGTTTAAAGCAATCCATTGCCGCCTAGGGGCAGCCAATAGCAGCACTGGAGACGGGGAGTCTGAGTTGCTGGGAGCTAGCTCCAGCTTACCAGTGGTGTTACAATTAAGCCCAATACATAACAGATAGATAGATAGATAGATAGATAGATAGATAGATAGATAGATAGATAGATAGATAGATAGATAGACAGTGATAGATAGATAGAAAGACAAATACATAAAAAAGATAGACAATCCAAATCCTGCAAGGTATCAAACATTTTTCCTGTGAGCGTAGGCCAAAATATTTGAGCAAAGGGAACCGACGCAGAAATTATTGAAAAGTATAAAATTATGCATCGGGATAGAGAAACTGGATAGGGAGACATCTTTCTCCCTCCCTATAACACCAGGACTGACGGTCATCTAATGTAAGTGACCAAGAGGAGACTTAAGATGGACCCCAAAAACCCATTTTAAGCCCATTTCACACATCAGAAAATTAGCCTGGGAGATTTATTACCGTGAGCTGGTACAATGGTCACTAATTTGAATGGCATTGAAAAGCGATTTAATAAATTCATGGAGGATGGGTTATTAGTCCTGGAGTTATGAGTTATGAGACAGGCTATTAGGGTTGATGATTTAACGTTACATTTCCAGATTATAGGTAGTCCTCGATTTACGACAGTAATCCCGCATGTAATTTCAGTCCTAAGGTGTGACAGTCATTAAGCAGGTCATCCTGTGACCGTGCATGATTTTACGACCTTTTTTGCAGCTATCGTTAAGCGAGCACTGCAAGATACTGCAAATGTTGTCAATGGGGGGAGTGACATCCACGCACTTCCGGTGGGCTGTTCTAGGCCTGGGAGGCCTCCACCAGGCTTAGAATGGACTTCTGGAAGTGACATCCACGCACTTCCGGTGGGCCGTTCTAGGCCTGGGAGGCCTCCTCCAGGCCTCCCAGGCCTAGAATGGACTTCCAGAAGCAGCATGGGTTCAGCCGGTTCTCCGAACTCAACAAAATTTAGCAACCGGTTCTGCTGAACTGGTGCGAACCGGCTGAATCCCACCACTGGAACTGTCCCAATTAAGTCCACCCAGAAGCAGACCAATGCTAGTCCACAGAGTAATGGCCAATAAATCCACAAGGCAACTTGAAAGTTTCCCAATTAAAATTTTATTTTTTAATCCCATTTATATCCCGCCCTTCTCCGAAGACTCAGGGCGGCTTACAATTTAAGCACAAACCAATGTGCTTAGCAATAAACCCACCACCTGGATGTTTAGATATTTGAATCCCACCACTGGACAGTTCTGGATTTTTAGTGAAGGGAGTTGCTAGGGAGTATTAATAAACCCACTAAACCACAGGTGTGTGTGTGTGTGTGTGTGTGTGTGTGTGAAAGAGAGAGAGAGACAGAGATCTCCACATCCAGCTAGTGAGCACCCCAGAGGCATCTGGTGGGCAATGGTGACAAAGTAAATGCTGAGACAAGAGAGACGTTGGCCTCATCCCGTCAGAATTCTACTCAAATCATCTTCCTGTTATCAACGGTTATTAATATTTGCTTAACCAACGAAATGTCAATAAAATAAAACATTAAAAAAAGCTGCCAGGAAACTGAGACCATTCATCTGAAATGAATTGTAAACATTTTTCCTCATTGACAAATGACAAAATAAATACAAAGCTCTTGATGGGGGAACATCCTGTTTTATGGATTGTACTGAACCCAACTGGTGGAAAGAAAACTTTCTGTGCTTTACATTTTCATTTGTTCCCAGGTGTTATTTCACGAAGCTACCAGGAAACGACGTTGGCCAATCTGCTGCAACTTTAGAGTTACCTAGCCAAAAACAGTTTACCATTATGAGTTTCTTCCACTTGTCCTTTACACCAAAATGGTGGAACTTCATAATCCATAATTCTAAGACGGTAAGGCTAATCATCTTGGAAAAATTAGGAGATAAAACCCAGATTTATCCCAAAGAAATTGATGTTCACTAGATTCAGAATAGAGCTGGGAGCAGCCCCCTGCTCAAGCTGGAGAATCTATACCATCTCAGACAAGTGAATGTCTAGTCTCTTCTTAAAAACCTCCAGTGATGGAGCGCCCACGATTTCTGGTGGCAAGCTGTTCCACTGGTTAATTGTCCTCGCTGTCAGGAAGTTTCTCCTCAATTCCAGATGCTTCTCTCCTTGATTAGTTTCCATCCGTTGATTCTTGTCCTGCCCTCTGGTGCTTTAGAAAATAAGTTGACACCCCCCCCCTTCTTTGTGGCAGCCCCTCAAATACTGCAACTCTGCTATCATGTCCCCACTAGTCGTCCTTTTCTCTAGACTAGCCAAACTCAAATCCTGCAACCGTTCTTTGTATGTTTCAGCCTCCAGGCCTTTGATCACTCTAGCTGCTCTTCTTTGCACGTTGTGATAACACTATTCCATGTGCTTGGTTGCCTTGTTTACTTACTTAAAACAGCAGCCATTGCAAGGCAATATTTATTTTATTTCATTTATTTCATTTATTTCATTTCTCTAATGCTCTCCCAACAGTGTCCCAAAACAGTTTACGAGCCAGCAATAAAAATAGTCTTTAAAGAGAACCATTACCAATAAACTCAACAGCGGTTAAAGACAAAAAAACAAAAACAAACAGAAACAGAAAATGCAAAACACATTATTTTGGAAGGAGGAGAAGCATGGACATAGTCTTCAAATTCACACCTGTTCTGGTGTCCTTGACATGGTTTCAGGCTCCTACGGTCTGCGGCTGAATCGAAGAAGTTTCGTTTCTCCATCTACCCACTTGAAAGTAACACCTCCTCCCCCCCCCACCGCCTTAATCTAAAGGAAAGTTGAAATGCCGAAGGACCTAGCCAGTGGTGGGATTCAGCCAGTTCGCACCACTTTGGCAAAACCGGTAGCTAATTTTTTATTGCCCAGGCCCAGAATGGACTTCTGGAAAGCGGCATCCACACAGAGAACTGGTTGTTCACGTATTTGAATCCCACCACTGGACGTAGCTGCCAAAGTTTCAACCTTGAAAGGGACCCCTGTGTCCCACCCCGTGTGTCCCAGATTCTATGGCATGGAGAGATTTGTCTCCAATGGCTATGGGGAGAATAAGCCTTGAGGCACAAAGGGATTGTGAGGTGACAATCAGCGCCCGAATTACATCCAGAAGATAATGGGAAAATTCCATTACTCACTTCATCGCTTTATAGTTCCATTAAACCAGAGAGTGTCCATAGTAGTGAAGTCATGACTTCAACAGATACTTAGATTTCATTGTTCCACCCCCACCCCACCCCCACCAGAGCAGGGGTCTTCAAACTTGGCCCTTTTATGACTTGTGGACTTCAACTCCCAGAATTCCTAGTTGTTTAGACTAGTTGCTGAAGTCTAAATATCCTATGTCCGAAATGCTGTGGACATAGTGTATTTAGATTTCAGCAAGGTATTTGACAAAGGAGAACACAACGTTTGAAGAACAGTTGCAGGATTTTGGTTTGGCTAAGCTTGAAAAAAGGACTGGAGGGGGGGGAGAACATGATAGCAGTGTTCCAGTATTTGAGGGGCTGCCACAAAGAGGAGGGTGGTCAATTTATTTTCCAAAGCACCAGAGGGAAGGACGAGAAACAATGGTTGGAAAGTGATCAAAGAGAGAAGCAACCTGGAATTAAGGAGGAACTTGCAGGAACTGGCAGCGAGGACAATCAACCAGTGGAACAGAAGTTGCCTCCAGAAATCATGGGCACTCCGTCACAGGAGATTTTCAAGAAAAGACTAGACCAGGGGTAGGCAACCTTGGCTCTTTTATGACTCCTGGACTTCAACTCCCAGAATTCCTGAGCCAGCCATGCTGAGGGGAAAGGGAGAGGTTTCTAAGCTGAGCCATGCTGGCTGAGGAATTCTGGGACTTGAAGTCCACAAGTCATAAAAGAGCCAAGGTTGCCTACCCCTGGACTAGACAGTCACTTGTATGAAATGTAGGTTCTCCTGCTTGAGCAGGGGGCTGGACTAGAAGGCCTCCAAGGTCCCTTCCAGCTTCTATTCTATTCTATTCTATTCTATTCTATTCTATTCTATTCTATTCTATTCTATTCTATTCTATTCTATTCTATTCTATTCTATTCTATTCTATTCTATTCTATTCTATTCTATTATTTATTGTTGCAATAGGGCTA
Source organism: Vipera latastei (assembly GCA_024294585.1). Classification (NCBI taxonomy): domain Eukaryota; kingdom Metazoa; phylum Chordata; class Lepidosauria; order Squamata; family Viperidae; genus Vipera; species Vipera latastei. The sequence continues at coordinate 5,850,209 of CM044357.1, forward strand.
TGTACAAAGGCCACCAAGGGGCCAGAGACTGATTTCTGATTTTCTAAGGACCTTATTTTTAGGCCTTCCCGGGAGACAGACAATCAGAGTGAATTGTAAATGACAGGAACTGATTAATTAACACAACCCCTATGGTTTCCAAGGTTAATTTTTTAATTAGGCATCAGTCTTAGGTAGCACACAAGTACATTTGGTTTTGTGTGTGGAGGACAATATCATGATAATGTCAAATTCTAGGAAGAAGAGAAGGCTGATGGGAGACATTATAGCAGTCCAACATTTCTAGTGAGCCCAACATTTCTAGTGAGTTCTGCCCCATTTTAGGACCTTTCTTGGCACAGCTATTAAGTGAATCACTCACTGCAGGTGTTAAGTTAGTAATGTAGTTGTTAAGTGAATCAAAAGGTCAGGACACTGTAACCATCATAAATACGAGCCAGCTGCCAAGTGTCCGAAATTTGATCATATAATGATCATATAATAATGCCGCTTGGGGTGTGTGTGAAAGCCCTAACAAGCAGGCATATACATAGAATGAAGGCTACTGCTAAGCTTGTAAGCCGCCCTGAGTCTTCGGAGAAGGGCGGGATATAAATGTAATAAAAATAAAATAAATAAATAAATAAATAAATAAATAAATAAATAAATAAATAAATAAATCATTTTATCATGGTTACAGCTTACGTCCACAATGGTCAGGCTCCGTTCTGGTCGTAATGTGAGGATTTCTTGTACTCAGAAGAGAAGGTGGCCACTGAATTCACACCCATCCTTGTGCAAGTGCCACAAACAGACATTCCTTACATCAGGGGTCTTCAAACATGGCCCTTTTATGACTTGTGGACTCCAACTCCCAGAATTCCTCAGCCAGACACGCTGGCTGAGGAATTCTGGGAGTTGAAGTCCACAAGTCATGAAGGGGCCAAGTTTGAAGACCCCTGATTTACATTATCTGATGCATGAACCAACTGATGAAACGACATTGGTCCCTGGTGCAAAGATGTAAAGGTAATCCTCGACTTACGAACACAACTGAGCCCACAATTTCTGTCGTTGAGACATTTGTTAAGTGCGTTTTGCCCCCATTTTACGACCTCCCTTGCTACAGTTGTCACGTGATTCACTGCAGTTGTTAGTACAGGTAGCCCTCAACTTACCACCACAACTGAGCCCAAAATGCCCGTTGTTAAGTGAGTTTTGTCCCCCTTTACGACCTGTGTTGCCACAGTTGTTAAGTGAATCACCACAGTTGACGCATTAGTCACCTGGTTGTTAAGTGAATCTGGCTTTCCCCTTTGACTTTGCTTGTCAGAAGGTCACAAAGGGGGATCACGTGACCCCCCCCTCCAGAGACACTGCGACGGTCATAAGTACGAGTCAGTTGCCAAGCGTCTGAATTTTGATCACCTGACCGCGGGGACACTGCAACGGCTTTGTGGAAAAAAACGGTCGCAAGTAAACGCTTTTCAATGCTGTTGTTAACCCTGAATGGTCACTAAACAACCCGTGTTGTAAGTTGCAGTGACAAATGAGACATCCTGTTGAAACCACACATCTGGTTTCAAGGAGGATCAGGGTTGCAATAAAAAATCAAAAAAGTCCCTTTCGGTTCCACTTGAGTGGATTTGCTCTCTAAAAACTCTAAAGACCAACTTTATAAACATCAGCCTTTAAAATGCAGGATCTGAAATATATTTTGTAAATGGCAGTGGGGAGCCACTGGGTTTGCTTCCCCTCCCCTTAATCTTTAAATAGTTTTTAATTTATAGGTAAACCGCTGTTCCTTTTTAATTTGAGTTTCCTGCCATCTGTCCTGGGTATGTCCTTTAACGTTTGTAGTGGTGGGTATAATTTAATTTTAGTGTGTGTGTGTGTGTGTGTGTGTGTCTTTAATTCCTGCCTTTTGCACCCACCGTCAATATTTCTTGCTTAGAAAACAAGCTACCTTTAATATTTTTGCAAGAGATTTATAGCCAGATTAAAATAATATTTATTTCTGGCATTTCCTTGTCATATTTAGATGTGAAACGCCAGATTGTGGTGGTCACATTAGTGGGAGCAATATGTCCTTTTCAGTGTAGCACACTCATGAATCCCATATGTTTTATTAATTTGCCCAACAACTGCTTGCATAAAAAGCTTTTTAAAGTTGAAAAAAGAAGTTCAATCCGACCGCAGTCTTCCTTACAATCAGCTTTGCTGTGACCTCCAAAGACATTCAGAGGAGCATTTGTGACTTAAACAAGCCATTATAAGATTGAATAAGATGGCAGGTCTAAACCTTTGAGGGGTGAAGCCACAAAGGTTTTCTGATCATATGATTTTGAAGCATGCTGGAAGCTTGTCCTTTGAGTAAAGTGTATTTTAAGGTGAAACAATAGCAATTGTAGGTTAACTTTGATTTCAGGCAGGAGTTAAGCCATTGACATATTTACTCCTAAGGCTCTTGACCCTGAGGGATAAATTAAACTATCTGGGAGTCAGTCAGAATAATGTCTACCATCTGAAAAATAAACTACAGTCCCAAATTTTAATGTCAGTACCACAGAAGGCAAATGAGAATGTTTGCCCAGGAGCGCTCAGGCTTCCAGTGGCTAGAATACACCTGTGCACCAATTATTTTTCCTTCTGTTTTACAGAATACAGAATAACAGAGTTGGAAGGGACCTTGGAGGTCTTCTAGTCCAACCCCCACCCCACCCCACCGCTCAAGCAGGACACCCTATACCCAGTGGTGGGATTCAGCCAGTTCGCACCAGTTCGGCAGAACCGGTAGCTATTTTTTTGTTGTTGTTGCCCAGACCCAGAATGGACTTCTGTTGGCAACTGGTTCATATTTACGACGGTCGCAGTGTCCCGGGGTGTGTGTGTCACGTGATCCCCTTTTGCGACCTCCTGACGAGAAAAGTCAATGGTGGAAGCCGGATTCACTTAACAACCGCCTCGCTCACTTAACCACTGCACTGATTCACTTAACAACTGTGGCAAGACAGGTCGTAAGATGGGGCAAAACCCGCTTAACAAATATCTCGCCCGGCAACATAAATTTTGGGCTCAATTGTGGCCGTAAGTCGAGGACTGTCTTATTAGCCCAGTTCCCCAAAGTACACTTTTTTTTTTCAATTCCACTTCACTAAAATAGAAAATGTTTTTCGTGGGTCACGTCCGTCTTTGCGACGTGCTACTTTCCGAACCTCCAACCCCCAAATTCCGTTTGGCTTTTATATATACTGAAAAGACAAAAGACAACCGACCTGTCTTGCAACCCTCCCGTGGTTTTTTCGCAATTAGCATCTTCCTCTAAGCTACATAAACTACAACGCTTTTAATATATTGTTATCTTCCATCTGTTTACATTAATTTTCATTTTTACAATAATCCACCATAACAAAAGCGGAACCAATTTCTTTCTTTTTTTTCTCCCCCCCCCTTTCCTCCTTTATTTTATTCCCCCCTCCCCCCCTTCCTTGGTTTTTCTATGAAAGCCTTGAGGGAAAGATGCAGCGTTTTGATCGCTCCCCACTTTGATGTGAGCAAATGTTTTTAAGTTCTGCGCTGGCAGAATCTCTTGACGTATTCATTAATGATGCAAGTTCTTCTCTTTCCCCCCGCCCCCTTGCTTCTTCTATTTATAATTTAGGTTTGTGCGTATTTTATCGTCCATATAGTCAGGATGACAGAGGGAGGGAGGGAGAGGGAGAGGGAGAGGGAGAGGGAGAGGGAGAGGGAGAGGGAGGGAGGGAGGGAGAGAGAGAGAGAGAGAGAGAGAGAGAGAGAGAGAGAGAGAGAGAGAGAGAGAGAGAGAGAGAGAGAGATACAAATTGCAATCCTTCCCCTGTCTAATTGTGTACCCAACCCTGTTTTCAGTTGAAAGTATGTAATGGATTTTACTGATGGCACAGAACAAAGTCAAATTACAATTTGAGATATGTAATAGGTGTGACGGTAGCTTTAGTTCAAGGAACACGGTGCCTGTAGGTTCTCAACATGCTTACAGACAATAACAGAATAACACACTTGGAAGGGACCTCAGAGGTCTTCTAGTCCAACCCACCCACCCCCGCTCAAGCAGGAAAACCTATACCATTCCAGACACAATGGTTGTCCAATCTCTTCTTAAAAACCTCCAGTGTTGGAGCACCCACAACTTCTAGAGCAGAGGACTCCAGCCTTTTTGGTTTGGCAGCCCAGAAAGGAGGCAGGCACCGCGACGTGCGCACGAACAAACGGGCCACACACCCGCGTGCACAAACTGTTATTCTGTGTTCTGTAATATATATTATATACACATAAACACACACACACACTATATATATATAGTATGTATATATATATATATATATATATATATATATATACACGTATATGTACGTATGTATGTATGAATGAATGTATATATAAAATAAGGGACGCGGTGGCTCAGTGGGTTAGGACGCTGAGCTTGTCGATCAGAAGGTCGGCAGTTTGGCGGGTCGAATCCCGACTGCCGCATAACAGAGTGAGCGCCTGTTACTTGTCCCAGCTTCTGCCAACCTAGCAGTTCGAAAGCACGTAAAAATGCAAGTAGAAAAATAGGGACCACTACGGTGGGAAGGTAACAACGTTCCGTGCGCCTTTGGCGTCTAGTCATGCCGGCCACATGACCACGGAGACATCCTCGGACAAGCGCTGGCTCCTCGGCTTTGAAACGGAGATGAGCACCGGCCCCTAGAGTTGGAAACGACTAGCACGCATGTGCGGGGGAACCTTTACCTTTACCTATATATAACATAAATTCAGATTTCGCCCATATTTGGGTCGACAAGATGCTCAAAACACTCAACACACACACACACACAAACAAATCTCCAGTGCTTTTTTTGTAAAAGAAAAAAGTGCCAGAACTCACACGTCATACAACCCGCCTTGCCTACCCTACAAGGTTCCATCCAAAAAAGGTGCCGGAACTCCGTTCTGAGCGTTCTATGAGAAAAAAAGCCCTGTATATATCTATTTGTGTGTGTGTTTGTGAATCTATCTATCTATCTATCTATCTATCTATCTATCTATCTATCTATCTATCTATCTATCTATCTATCAATCTATCATCTGTATATGTGTGTCATGTATGGGTAGATATATATTTTCTTTTGCGAGCAGGCCAGAGAATTTTATTTGTGGGCCAGTGTGCTCATAGTAAAAAATGACAGTAAAGCTTAACTTATCTTACAGTATCCTTCTACTAAGTCGCATAACATACTCCGAGTCATCAGATGTGTGGAATACGTGACTATGGAACTGAGGAGAAATCTCCCTGACAGTGTAAACAATTAATCTGTGGAACACGTTGCCTTCAGAAGTTGTGGGTGCCCGATCGTTGGAGGTTTTTAAGAAACAGCCGTTTGCCTTAAATGGTATTGGGTCTCCTGCTTGAGTGTGTGTGTGTGGGGGGTTGGACTAGAAGACCTCCAAGGTCCCATCCAGCTCTTGTTATTCTAACCGCCTTGCAATCTTGCTGAGACAGTCAGAGATACTGGCCTATCAAGTCCTAGCAGTCGCTAAAAAAACTGGCGCAGCTCAAGGAAAACGGAGCTCAAGAAGTCTTGGAAACACAGGGGTTTTTTTTGTCTGACTTGGAAGCTAAGCAAATAAGATTTGGGAAGACGAGGGGAGAGGATAATGGAGACCTGGGGAATAGACTTAGCTTGGAGTGTTAAGAGATGGAGAGATGGTGGTTTGCTTAGAAGGTTGACCCTGATCTGTTGAGAGGTCTGCTCTGGGCTGGGTGGCTTGTTTGCCATTCTCTTGCACAAAAGTGGCTTTGTAAGGAAGGGACAAAAGACATCCATTCTACTTGCTTGAAGACTTTTCTTTTACTAAATCAGGGGGGTCTTCAAACTTGGCCCTCTGATGACTTGTGGACTTCAACTCCCAGAATTCCTCAGCCAGGCACTGCTGGCTGAGGAATTCTGGGAGTTGAAGTCCAGAAGTCATCAGAGGGCCAAGTTTGAAGACCCCGGGACTAAGTTATTCAGGCTGGACTTGGTTAAATGTCCTGCTATGAACTGGCTTAGGTTTGGAGAAGCTTCTGATCTGCATTTGTCTCTTCATTTTAATGGCAACTTTGGATAGGCCAGTGCTTCTCAACTTTGGTAACTTTAAGAGGTGTGGACTTCAACTCCCAGAATCCCCCAGCCAGCTCTGCTGGCTGGGGAATTCTGGGAGTTGAAGTCCACAAATTTTAAAGTTGACAAGCGTGAAACACACTGCTAGAGGCTTGACTATTATAGGAAGGGTGGGATGCTACAATTCGTTTTAAAAATAACAGGTTGCAGACCCCCTCCCCTTCCATTTCATTTTACCCGCTCTGAACCACCCTGGATTTCTCTCTAAAGGAGAACTCCAAGTTGTGAAAATGCAAACATGTTTTGCAATGTTATGGTGAAATTACTGGACGGTGCCAAACCAATGTTCTCAATACTTTTAGAACAGGGGTCTTCAAACTTGGCCCTTTTATGACTTGTGGACTCCAACTCCCAGAATTCCTCAGCCAGGCACTGCTGGCTGAGGAATTCTGGGAGCTGAAGTCCAGAAGTCATAAAAGGGCCAAGTTTGAAGACCCCTGTTTTAGAAGTTGTGGGAGGTTAGTGAAAACAAGAGGCAGATTGTCCTGCGAAGACTAAAAATGACTCAACTGCAAGCAATTAACACTGCCTTGAAATGGCTAATTTGCTGCTGATGTTGGTAGGGTTTTCCAAGCTAGAAGGACATCAAGAGCTATGATTTGTCTATCTCTGCTTTATAGAGTTTTCCTGTGTAGCAAGGATTATTCTGAATCTCCCTTTATGGCTCCCTGGGACCTCAGCACTTCCCCAGCTAACTTAAAAGAGCCACTTTCTTATTCCTTGTGGAATTGGACTAGAAGACCTTCGGGGTTGGATCAGAAGATCTGGGGGTTGGATAAGAAGACCTGGGGTTGCACTAGAAGACTTTGGGAGTTGGACTAGAGGACTTTGGGGAGCTGGACTGAAAGACCTGGAGTTGGACAAAAGAAGACCTGGGGGTTGGACTGAAAGACCTGGAGTTGGACAAAAGAAGACCTGGGGGTTGAACTTAAAGACCTGGAGTTGGACAAAAGAAGACCTGGGGATTGGACTGAAAGACCTGGAGCTGGACAAAAGACATGGGAGTTTGACAAGAAGACCTGGGGGTTGGACTAAAAGACCTGGGGTTGGACTAGAAGACCTGGGGTTGGACTAGAAGACCTGGGGGTTGGACTAGGAGACCTGGGGGTTGGACTAGAAGGCCTGGGGGTAGGATTAGAAGACCTGGGGGTGGACAAGAAGACCTGGGGGTTGGACTAGAAAGCCAGGGGGCTGGATTGGAAGACCTGGAGGTGGACAAGAAGACTTAGAGGTTGGACTAAAGACCTTGAGGGTTGGACTGGAGGACTTTGACTGGAAGACCTGGAATTGGACAAAAGAAGACCTGAGACTGGACTAGAAGAGTTGGGGGGGGACAAGAAGACCTGAGGGTTGTACTAGAAGATGTAGAAGTTTGACAAGAAAACCTGGGATTGGGCTAGAAGGCCTGGGGGTTGGACTGGAAGATCTGGTGGTGGATGAATACCTGGGTTTGGACTAGAAGACCTGGATTTGAACTAGAAGACCTGGGTTTAGACTAGAAGACATGTGTTTGGACTAGAAGACCTTGAGGGTTGAACCAAAAGATCTTGATTTGAACTATAAGACCTGAGTTTGGACTAGAAGACTGTGAGTTTGGACTAGAAGACCAGGATTTGGACTACTAGAAGACTTGGGGTTGAACCAGAATACTTGAAGATTGGATTAGAAGACCTTGGGTTTGGACTAAAAGACCACCAAAATCCTTTCTAGCCCTCTGATTCTAAGAATCCTGTCTACAATGTTCTTTCTACAAGCATTACCCAGAAGAAAATGTTTCATACGCCATGTTGTTTTTTACAAGATATGATTCACTATTATTTTCCATTCCTTCCTTAATGATCTTCCTAAATATACTGACTATTTAAATCAAAGGCAACCCAATCAAAGACACCGTTGCATTTTTTTGGGGGGGGGGTTATTGCACTGAAACCACAAAGGTACTGTTGATCTAGTAAGACTGCAGTTCACATGTGTGTGTGTGTGTGTGTGTGTGTGTGCGTGCCCGTGTCTGTGGTGGTGTTGTGTGTGTACAAATACTGCAAAGGTTCTCTATCAATTATGTAGTAGCATTTGCAAACTGCTGTTCCGCGGTGAGGCTGTCACATTCTTTGGCCACAGAATTGGGCAAGGAGAATTATGAAGAGCAGCCACGAAGTGGCGAGGAGAATTTGGCACCTTAAGTAGTCTGTAAATCAATGGATGGAAGAGAAAACTGCCAGCCGAGACTGATATTAATGAGCAAAATGCATGAATCTCATTTACATTAGATATTCTTAGCGGGTCAGGAGGGATTTTTTTAACACACTCTGATAAAATGCCACATGCATCATTGACCATATCCATTATCTGCAACATAAGTCACTTTTTTTCAGTGTTGTAGTAACTTCCAGCGATCACTAAATGAATTAAGTCGAGAACTTCCCCGTAGGTAGAAATACAGCTAATCAAGAAATGGATATAGCCCAATCCTCCTTCCTTAAAATCCCAAATTCTCTATATGCATTGTTACTTTATTTTTATTTTTTTTTCCGTGGTGGAACAATTCTTACCAGGCAATTCTGCTGAATGCATTGAGAAATTGAGAAATTGCATTCTACATTCCGGTTAATTATTTTCGTTTTCACTTTCTTGCTCTCTAAATCCAAACACTGCAGACTCTAATAGGAAAATTGAATGTTGGGAGCCTTGACATTTATTTTAATTTGCTGTTTCTGTTGGGATTCTGCTGGTTATTCCACTTTCAAGTCTTCGCTGGGGTAAAATGTCAGCTCTGTTAACATCCCGCAGGCATCGAGCGAAGGGCCAAGTAGGATATATATATATATATATATATATATATATATATATATATATATATATATATATATATATATATATATATATACACACACACACACACACACACACACACATACATACACACACACATACATACACACAGCCTTGGTGGAGCAGTGGGCTAATGCCTCCTTAAGTAACACCAGCTGCCTGCAATTAGTGCAGGTTCGCATCCCACCAGGCTCAAGGTTGACTCAGCCTTCCATCCTTCCGAGGTGGGTAAAATGAGGACCCAGATTGTTGGGGGCAATAAGCTGACTTTGTAATAATGCCACTTGGGGGGGGGGCTAATAAGCCCTAATAAGCAGGCATATACATAGAATGAAGGCTACTGCTAAGCTTGTAAGTCGCCCTGAGTCTTCGGAGAAGGGCGGGATATAAATGGAATTAAAATAAAAAATAAATAAATAAAAAATATACACATACATACATACATACATATATATTGGGATTTGGGTTAGTGTTAGGGTTGGGGTTTTTCCTAATAACATTTTCAAAAAACAAAAAGCATAATGTCTGGGTACATGTATTTAACTAACAGTAATAGATATAGTTAATTATCATAAACAATATGTTAATTAATCACTCAATAGCCTTCTTCTTGCTAATATATATTCAAAATTACATATCACGTTCCTTTCTCTCTAACTCGTTTTTCTAGCCATTGATAGAAATTATCCCATGTTCTAAAGCACAGAGTCATCTTTCTCTTTAATCTTTAAAGTCAATCTATCCATTTCTGCACACTCTAGAATTTTCTTAATTAGTACCTCTTCAGCTGGTAAGTTTTCGTTTTTCCAATGTTGGGCAAATACAATTCTTGCTGCCGTTAATATGTGTAGTATTTAGAGATCTGCAATCTTTCTCATAATTAGCTCCTAGTGTTCCTAACAAAAATCATTCCGGTTTAAAGTCTATTTGTTTTTTAGTCATCTTCTCCAACCATAAGTGTATTTTTGTTTTGCGCAATTTCTAACCAACGCTGGAAACGAGTTAAGCCACGTGACGCCGGCTCAAATTCGGTGCCCTCCTAAACCTACATCGCTCGGAATCTGCAAGGATGCTAAACCAAATAGGGCGGAAAACCCCCAAACTCTGGGATTATGTTACAGGTAGTCCTTGATTTACGACCACAACGGAGCCCAACATTTCTGTCGCTAAGCGAGACATATGTTCAGTGAGTTTTGTCCCGTTTTATGGCCTCCCATGCCACAGCTGTGAAGTGAATCCCTACAAAGTTAGTCACACGGTTGTTAAAGGAGTCTGGGTCTCCCCCACTGACTTTGCTTGTCCGAAGGTCGCAAAAGGGGATCACGTGACCCCGGGACAGTGCGACCGTCATAAATATGAGTCAGTTGTGCCAAGCGTCTGAATTTTGATCGCGTGACTATGGGGATGCTCAAGGGTCGTAAATGTGAAAAATGGTCATAAATCACTTTTTTTCAATGCCATTGTAACTTCAAACAGTCTAAATAAGGTGTGAGGGAAAGTATGGATGGACAGAAGATCTGTATCCATATTAACTAACAAACAGTTAGTTAAGCCCGAGAAGTATTTATGATCTATTATATTGACAGGGTTTGTTCTGGATTGACATTTTTCTGCCACTTAAGTGTTCGCTATGCATCTATGTCTACTTTCTTTATTGTTGCACTGGTGTTTTAATTGTGCTTGCAGCCCAGAGCAACAGCGGTAGTCCTTGACTTATACCTGTCCACCTAGTGACCGTTCAAAGTTACAGAGAAAAAAAGTGACGATTTTTCACATTTAATAATAATAATAATAATAATAACAACAACAACAACAACAACAACAACAACAATAATAATAATAATACCATCAAACATCCACATCTGCCTAGCCCAGGTCCTTAGTAAGGACTCAATAGGTAGACAAAAATGCCAAATCCAGTCTGAACATCTGGCTGACTGTGCGATGATTAATAATAATAATAATAATAATAATAATAATAATAATAATAATAATAATAATAATAATAATAATAATAATCATAGGAAGGGACCCTGGGGTCATCTAGTCCAACCCCCTACCCAGGCAGGAAACCCTATGCCATTTCAGACAAATGGCTGTCCAGTCTCTTCTTAAAGTGTTGTCGAGCATTCACCGCTTCTGGAGGCAGGTTGTTCCACTGGTTAATAGTTCTAAGTGTCCGGAAGTTTCTCCTTAGTTCTAGGTTGCTTCTCTCCTTGATGAGTTTCCATCCATTGCTTCTTGTCCAGCCTTTGGGGGCTTTGGAGAATAGCCTGACTCCCTCTTCTTTGGGGCAACCCCTGAGATATTGGAAGACTGTTATCATGTCACCCCTGGTCCTTCTCTTCATTAAACCAGACATCCCCAATTCCAGCAACCGTTCCTTGTATGTTTTAGCCTCCAGTCCCCTGATCATCTTTGTTGCTCTTCTCTGTACTCTTTCTAGAGTCCCAACATTTTTTTTACACCGTGGTGACCAAAACTGGATGCAGTATTCCAAGTGTGGCCTTACCAAGGCTTTGTAAAGTGGTAGTAACACTTCATGTGATCTTGATTCTCTCCCTCTGTTAATGCAGCCTAGCACTGTGTTGGCTTTTTTTGGCAGCTGCAGCACACGGCTGGCTCCTATCTAAGGGATTGTCCACTTAACCGACATTACAGCATTCCCAGCGATCAAACTCAAAAGTGCTTGGCAACTGGCCTGTAGTTATGACAAGTCGCAGTGTCCCGGGGTCATGTGATCCCCTTTTGCGAACCTCTGATGAGCAAATCAATGGGGAAGACAGGCTCACTTAACAACCGTGTTGCTAATTTAACAACTGCAGCAATTCACTTAACAACTGTGGCAAGAAACTCACTTAAGACATGTCTCGGTAACATACGGTAAATTTTGGGCTCCATTGCGTTCGTAACTCAAGGACTACTGTATAAAACCAATGCAACCCAATCAATCAATCAATCAATCCATAACTACATGTTGTACCAGCTGAAGTTTTTAAACTCGGCCTCAGGAAGAGAACACGGCTGTCACGTCGCTGCATTTTATAAAACTGTTTTAACTTACGGTTGTTTTATTATCCCTTTTAAATCTCACTGTTAAACCACTCTGAGATATTTTATGGGGAGCCGTGTATCAGTCTTCTAAATCAATAACACATACGCATATAACATCTTTTATTATCTATTCATCACCCATGCAAATCAAATAACCTTAAAAAAAAAACACACAACCCATTCCTAACTGCTTACACCGATTAAAAATTTAGCCTAAGTACATGCACAGAGAGCTGGCTTTGCAAGGCAGTGAAAATAATTTGGAAAAAGCTGTTTGAAAGCAGGAAGAGGGCACAAAATATGCTTCCAAAATATGCTTGGTAGGACAGCCATGAAAGTCTTGGGGGGAAAAAAAATTCAGAGGCCACAAGGTGCCCACACCCACAAAGATAAGAATCGTGCAAGCCGCAGCTTATCCTTGTAAATCCTCAATGGAAGCAACTGGGGAATATCATTACATTATTCATCTATTTTGCAAGATTGCAGATCGCCCCTTAAACATGTGAAGTTTACTTCAGCTTACTTGAAGTTTACTTTACTTACTTGGGGGGGGGGCAAAGAGGAATATAGGTGATTGCTTCTGAAGTAAGGAAAACCTGAGCTAAGAAATTGAGCCCGCATCCTAATGCTTAGCTTGCAATATCCAGGTGGTCCTTGACTTACAACGATTTGTTTAGCAACCGTTCAAAGTTCAACAACACTGGAGAAAGTCACCTCTGACCATTTTTCACACTGATGACCACTGCAGCGTCCCCACGGTCACGTGATCAAAATCAGTGGCGTAGCGTGGGTTGTCAGCACCCGGGGCAATTTGCGCCCCCTAACCCGGTGACGTCATGGCACCGCCGAAAAGACGCGCCCCGCAGCGGCGTAGACTTTCCAAGAAGAGTCGCGCGCATGCGGGATGCTTCCGGGTCCCTCTCGAGGGCGGCTGGGCGGGGCTCCGACCTGCGAGAGCCGCTGCATTCAAGCTCGCACGTGAGCCCCGCTAAATAAAGCCACGCATGCGCACGAAGCTAGGCCAGCCGGCCGGCGGGTCCGTCTTCGCTCGGCCAAGCCTGCCGGGGCGCCTGCGGGGCGCTTGCGGTTGGCCTGAGCCTGGGCGGAGAGTTGGGCGCTTCTATTTATTTTATTCAGTTTATGTGGCCGCCCATCTCACCTGCCGGACTCGTTTCGCTTTGCAAGAAAGAGCAGCTCGAGAGCGGAGCCAAGCCGACTCTGTGCAGCCCTTGGGGCTCCCTGAGCAGCTCAGTGCGAGCGCGCCCCCCCCAGATGTTGCGCCCGGTGCGGCCCGCCCCCCCTGCACCCCCCACGCTACGCCACTGATCAAAATTCGGACAATCGGCAACTGGCAGGTATTTATGACGGTTTGCAATGTCCCCAGGGTCGAGTGTGATCCCCTTTTGCGAACGTCTGACAAGCAAAGTCAATGGGGGAAGCCAGATTCACTTAACAACCGTGCTACTAACGTCACAACTGCTGTAATTCCGTCGACAATCAGGGCAAGAAACATCGCAAAACTCATTTAACCAATGTCTTCTCTAACTTTGTAGCTTCCAGATGGGAAGCTGGCTGGGATTTTAACTCCCAGTGTTTCTGGACAGTGTGGGCATCCTAAATAAGCAATAATTATTTATCTATCGATCAACGGGACGATCCAACTCCCAGTTACAGTGGCAATGGGGGAACCATTGAAAGATTTGGGACATCAGATTTAGGAAGATCATCCTTCAGAAAACCATCTAACTGGTCACTAAGAGTTGACATGAACTTAATGGCTCCTAATCAATTAATCAACCAACCACCAACGAAGTTAATCAAGTGGGCAGGCTTTGCGTAAAATACTACAGGTAGTCCTCAGCTTACAATCGGTTCGAAGTTACAATGACACTGAAAAAAGTGATATACCATCGTGTTTCACACTTGCAACCTGCAGTATCTCCATGTCACGTGATCAACTTGGCATCTGGCTCAGTGTCCCTGAGGATCACGTGATCCCCTTTTGTGCCCTTCTGCTAAGGAAAGTCAATAGGGAAGCCAGATTCACTTAACAACCGGGTAACTAGCTTAACAAACTGCAGTGATTCGCTTAACAACCGTGGCGGGAAAAACTCACTTAACCAGTGTCTCGCTTAGCAATGCAAATGTTGGGCTGAGTTGTGGCTGTGGATTGAGGGATGCCTATAAGGAATCAATCAACTACATTAATCAAATGGACAGGTTTGAGACTGGACAGCCATTTGTCTGAAATGGTATATAGGGCATAGGGTATAGGGTTTCCTGCCTGAACAGGGGGTTGGACTAGATAATCTCCAAGGTCCCTTCCAACTTTTTTATCATCATCATCATCATTATTATTATTATTATTATTATTATCATCATCATCATCATCATCAATCATCGCACAGTCAGCCAGATGTTCAGACTGGATTTGGCATTTTTGTCTACCTATCGAGTCCTTACCAAGGACCTTGGGATAGGCAGATGTGGATGTTTGATGGTATTGCAGATATCGTCACAGGATGGAAGCAGTTCCTAGTAAGGCCGCCTTTTGCAATTGACTAATGGCGAATTTGTCGATGCTGAAGGTGTCCAAGTGGTGCTCCCGTTGTTTTGGGATTGCACCCAAGGCACCTATTCCTATTGGTACCACCCTTGCTAGCCTTTGCCACAGTCTTTCTATTTCTATTTGTAGGTCTTTGTATTTTGTTATCTTCTCCAGTTCTTTCTCGTCTATTCTGCTGTCTCCAGGCACTGCCACGTCCACTATCCAGACTTTTTTGTCTTTCTTAGCGACAATTGTTAAGTCTGGGGTGTTAAGTTGCAGGTGCTTGTCTGTTTGAATTCTGAAGTCCCAGAGCAGTTTAACTTTATCATTTTCCATGGCTTTCTCTATGTTATGATCCCACCAGTTCTTCCTTACAGGCAAATGATATTTCTTGCAGATCTTCCAATGCACCATTGTTGCTACTTTGTCATGTCGCTGCTTGTAGTCAGTCTGTGCGATCTTCTTGCAGTAGCAGATGATGATGATGATTAAATACTACGCTACCCCAGACCCTAAATGAAGAATAAACTAATCCGGCGCAAACACAGCCAGTACTTTTTATCTGACCTGAAAAATGCGTTGTCCGAGGGCAGTCACTAAAAGACAAGGCTACCTGGCTGATACAAATGCAAAGGCACAAAAGAGGAATAAGGACCACACCAGCCGTGCAACTTTGCTAACGATGCTGCAGAGGCAAAATTATCCAAGTGGGGAAGTTCATTCTTCAGTCATTGCTATTCTGGATTTGGCTGGCTGGGCTTCCTAAACCAATTTTAACAGCTGGATAGGTTTGTGAAAAACTTCCAGATTCTATTATGAATAGAAGAAAAGGGGGGGGGGGGAAACCACACCAGACAATAGCAGGGTTGCAGCTCTCCTTTGAGGTTCCCCCACACGTAAAGCAGGAGTGGAAAAACTAGATTTTGTGCAAATGTATCTCTGCAAAAGAGTCACCTGTTATACAACACTATGCAAAAGTCTTAGGCCACCATTAGGTTTCCGGTTGTAGCAGTGGTATAGAGATCGTATATAATTATGCCTCAGTCTCAGTCTATATAACCTGAAATTTGTATGCTGTATTCAAAACCAGGGAAAAGCAGAATAAAAAAATAGCTTCCGTTGGATAAAGTGGCAAATATTTACTATGAGCTCCCCTGAGACTTAAGCAAGAGCAGATACTTGTGGCTCCTGTAAGCCTAATTGTAGCAGTCTTCCAATATCTCAGGGTTTGCCACAAAGAAGAGGGAGTCAAGCTATTCTCCAGAGCACCTGAAGGCAACGGATGGAAACTAATGAAGGAGAGAAGCAGCCTAGAACTAAGGAGGAATTTTAGAATGTAATGTAATGTAGTGGAGTGTAATAGAATGTAATGGAACAGGAATAGGAATAGGAATAGGAATAGGAATAGGAATAGGAATAGAATAGAATAGAATAGAATAGAATAGAATAGAATAGAATAGAATAGAATAAAAATTAGGAATAGAATGGAATGGAATGGAATGGAACAGAACAGAACAGAACAGAAAATGGAATGGAATGGAATGGAGTAGAATAGAATAGAATAGAATAGAATAGAATAGAATAGAATAGAATAGAATAGAATAGAATAGAAATTAGGAATAGAATGGAATGGAATGGAATGGAACGGAACAGAACAGAACAGAACGGAATGGAATGGATTAGAACAGAACAGAACAGAAAATGGAATGGAATAGAATAGAATAGAATAGAATAGAATAGAATAGAATGGAATGGAATGGAATGGAATGGAATGGAATGGAACGGAACGGATTAGAACAGAACAAAACGGAATGGATTAGAACAGAACAGAACAGAACAGAAAATGGAATGCAATAGAATAGAATAGAATAGAATAGAATAGAATAGAATAGAATAGAATAGAACAGAACAGAACAGAACAGAATGGAATGGATTAGAACAGAACAGAACAGAACAGAAAATGGAATGCATTAGAATAGAACAGAACAGAATAGAATAGAATGGAATGGATTAGAACAGAACAGAACAGAACAGAAAATGGAATGTATTAGACTAGAACAGAACAGAACAGAACAGAACAGAATAGAACAGAACAGAATAGAATAGAATTTCTTTATTGGCCATGTGAGTGAACAGACAAGGAACAGACCAGTACACAAGAAGGTAGTAGGAAAGATGAGAAGGTGAGAACGATGAGAAGTTGGCAAGGAATAATATTACTACAGCCTACCACATGGATAGATATTTTTAGGCCTAAGACAGTACTGTGGGAATTAGGTATTCAGTAATGGCACCCGGGGGGCAGGGGGAGGGGGCTGATCTGCCTTTGTGTCTAGTTGTTTTGGCATGCAATGCCCTATAGCGGCATCCTGAGGGGAGAAGTTGAAACAGTTTATGTGAGGGGTTTGTAGATATTTTTTAATAATAATAAAGTTGGAAGGGACTTTGGAGGTCATCTAGTCCAACCCCCTATACCATTTCAGACAAATGGCTGTCCAGTCTCTTAAAAACTTCCAGTGTTGGAGCATTCACCACTTCTGGAGCAGGTTGTTCCACTGGTTAATTGTTCTCACTGTCAGGAAGTTTCTCCTTAGTTCTAGGTTGCTTCTCTCCTTGACTAGTTTCCATCCGTTGCTTCTTGTCCTGCCTTCAGATGCTTTGGAGAATAGCTTGACTCCCTCGTCTTTGGAGCAGCCCCTGAGATATTGGAAGACGGCTATCATGTCCCCCCTAGTCCTCCTTTTCATTAACTTAAAAAGGTAAAGGTAAAGGTTCCCCCGCACATGCGTGCTAGTCGTTTCCAACTCTAGGGGCCGGTGCTCATCTCCGTTTCAAAGCCGAAGAGCCAGCGCTTGTCCGAGGACGTCTCTGTGGTCATGTGGCCGGCATGACTAGATGCCAGAGGCGCACGGAACGCTGTTACCTTCCCACCGTAGTGGTCCCTATTTTTCTACTTGCATTTTTACGTGCTTTCGAACTGCTAGGTTGGCAGAAGCTGGGACGCGTAACAGGCGCTCACTCTGTTACGCGGCACTCGGGATTCGACCTGCCAAACTGCCGACCTTCTGATCGACAAGCTCAGCGTCCTAACCACTGAGCCACGCATCATTAACTTAGATATACCCAATTCCAGCAACCGTTCCTTATATGTTTTAGCCTCTCAGCCCTCTTTCTGGCTCATGCAGTACACAGTCACCCATGGAAGGTAGGCTGGCTGCAATAGTTTTTCCTGCAGTCCTAACTATCCGTTGAAGTCTGGGTCTGTCCTGTTGTTTGCTGGCCAAAACAGACAGTTGCTGATCTGCAAATGACAGACTCAAATCTTTTTACACATGTGAGTTCAACGTACCCAAACCAAGACACATAAGGAGAAAGGGATCTCCTTGCAGTCACTCAAATATTCTCCTTTGGATAGCAACGTCCATTCAATCGTCCCGAAAATCCAGCTGTGAACCCCAAAATAGCAATCCAACCAGCCAAGAGTCCTCCTCTCTTTGCAATATCGTCTGTTTCATCTAGTCGAGCTTCTCCCTCCACTGGATCCTTGGAAACTTCTAAACCACCACCCAAGGAATCAACCAACCAAGAAACAACTAACCTTGCAGATGCAAACATCAAATCTAGCAATTTCCATGATTCCATAATGTGTGTGTGTGTCTGTGTGTCTGAGAGAGAGAGAAAGAGAGGAAGAGAGAGAGGAAGAAAAAGAGGGAGAGAAGAAAGAGAGAGAACGGGAGAGAGAGAGAAGAAAGAGAGAAAGCGAGGTGAGAGAAAAAGAGAGGAAGAGAGAGAGAGAGAGAGAGAGAGAGAGAGAGAGAGAAAGAGGGAGAGAAAGAGAAAGAGAGGAAAAGAGAGAGGGAGAGAAAGAGAGAGAGAGAGAGAGAGAGAGAGAGAAAGAGAGAGGAAAGGAAAGAGAGAGAAAGAGGGGAAGAAAGAAAGAAAGAGGGAGAGAGAAAGAGAAGAAAGAGAGAAAGCAAGAGTGAGAGAAAAGAGAGGAAGAGTGAGAGAGAAGGAGAGAAAGAGAGAGAGGGAGAGAAAGAAAGAGAGGAAGAGAGGAAAAGAGAAAGAAGGAGAGAAAGGGAGAGAAAGAGAGAAAGAGAGAGAGACAGGAAGAGAAAGAGGGAAAGAAAGAGAGAGAAAGAAAGAGGGAAGAAAGAGAGAAAGAGAAAGAGGGAGAGACAGAGAGAGAGACAGGAAGAGAAAGAGGGAAAGAAAGAGAGAGAAAGAAAGAGGGGAAGAAAGAGAGAGAAAGAAAGAGGGGAAGAAAGAGAGAAAGAGAAGAGGGAGAGACAGAGAGAGAGACAGGAAGAGAAAGAGGGAAAGAAAGAGAGAGAAAGAAAGAGGGGAAGAAAGAGAGAAAGAGAGAGAGAGAGAGAGAGAGATGAGAGAGAGAGAGAGAGAGAGAGAGAGAGAGAGAGAGAGAGAGAGAGAGCGCTACCAATATCCAGCTAAAGTTTTCAAATACCTGCCGCTCTCTGAATGCATTAATCCCTACCATTCAGTATAGAAATCTGTCTGGAATTCAATACCAAATGCCAGATTTCAAAATATTTACGCAGCTGCGGCTTCGCCTTTCATGTGCACGGAGGAAAGATCGTTTATTCTAAAGACAGCACCATAAGGAGATCTGGCTTAATTTTTAAAAGCCCGGGATTGCAAGGAAGGCATTTAAAACAAGCAAGCAAGCAAGCAAGCAAGCAAGGAAGGAAGCAACAACCCGGCTTACCTCTCCCAGATGCTTCGGGGTGAATTCTCACAGCCTTTGGCCCACCTAAAGTCTACACGAAAGTCTCTTCCTTGCAGAGGAAAATATTCCCATGGGAAAAGATGCTCCTCAGGAGTTTTAGGGTTGTGTGTGTGTGTGTGTGTGTGTGTGGACTAGCACAACAGCCTGGCAAGCAAATTGCAGTGTCCCACCACACACCTGAGGGAAAAAGCCCATTGTGCTGTCCCCCTCCCTGCCTCTTCTTTTTTTGGGGGGTGGGGTGGGGGGGGAAGCAGAAGAGGGGAAAAAAAAACCCCTTCTCAGCAAGGCCGTATGTTTCAATTCTGCAGCCGTCCTGGAGGAATCTCCAGCTGAAAGCTGGCGAGGGCTGGCACAGGCCTGCTCCTGGGGGCTGCCCTTCATTATTTACACTTTTCTCTTAGAAAAGTCCTTTCCTGAAGACCCGCCCCATGCCCCCCCCCCCGCTTCTCCTCTCCTCCTTCCTTCCAACAGGAGCCTGTGGTGATGGAGAGGTTTTCCTGATTTAAGCTACAGCCCAGACAGGCTCAAAGACAGGGCCAGGGGGTGCCAAGGGAAAGGGGAGGGGAGCGGAGGGAGGAAAGGAGAGGGGAGGGGAGGGGAGGGGAGGGAAGGGAAGGGGAGGGGAGGGGAGGGAAGGGGAGGGAAGGGAAGGAAAGGGGAGGGGAGGGAAGGGAAGGGAAGGGGAGGGAAGGAAGGGAAGGGGGAGGGAAGGGATGGAAGGGAGGCTCCACTCCTGTGATCTGTGCAATGAGGAGAGAGGAGAGAGAGGAAGGAAGGAGGAAGGAAGGAAGGAAGGAAGGAAGGAAGGAAGGAAGGAAGGAAGGAAGGAAGGGCAAAAGGAGGGAGGGAAGGAAGGAGAAGGAAGGAAAGAGGGAGGGAGGCAGAGAAAGAGGAAGGGAGGAAATGGGAGGGAGAAGGAGGAAAGGGAGGCAGGGAGGGAGGAAAGAAGAAAGGAAGGAAGGAAGGAAGGAAGGAAAGAAATGACAGGGAAGGAGTGAGGGATTGATGACAAACTTAGCAGAAGAGGTAAAATATAATAAAAAGGTAACTGGATCACTTGCTCCTGACTTGTGTTTGTTTCTTTGTTTGAGTCTGCTTCTGAACCCCTCCAAACAAAAAAAAGAAGGGTTAAATGAAGACCCTGCTGACTTCAGGATAACTCAACAGCTCCTTCTTTCTCCAATAAAGAAAAGGGAACGCAATCTCTCTCTTTGGCGCCTTGCCGTGGGTCCGGTTCTGAAACCCCCACCCCCCACCCCCCCCCCCGTGGGGGAAAAATAAATAAACCTGCTGCTTTTTCTTCTCCACGAAGATGGAATTCTCGCCCTGCTCTAAGTCTGAGGTGAGGAAGACTGGAAAGTCTATGATTAGCAATTTCTTTTGGGGGGGGGCGGCGGCAGGGAACCCCCTTCCAGGCTGCCTCGTCATCTCCTGCTTGACTGCTAACCTCTTGTCTAACTAATTAGCTTAGGTTGGGGAGCCTTAGCAATTAGCGTGTTTGCCAATACAATTAAGCTCTTTGCGCGCGCGCACACACACACACACACACACACACACAACTGAGGAAAATGATGAGTCAAGTGGGGGGAGGCCCAGCCCAATCCTCTCCTGCCCTGCGGAAACCTGGTTTCCTGGTGGTCCTTGAGAAGTCCAGTGAACAATTCACAGGTGCGAACCCTCCGTCTCTTT